>PVKP010052213.1:0-12548 GCA_004027715.1 Plecturocebus donacophilus | reverse complement strand
TAAGTGATACTCCTGACAGTATAAAACTAACACAATATAATAAAAACACATAATTTATAAATGCATAATATACAATACTATATGCTATAAAATGATTAATATATAAATATATATGAGTTAATATGATAGCATGAGATAACTATTCAATTTATTTATTAAAAATAAGTTATACTTGTGATATATAAAACAATAAACTGCAGCATACAACAAAAATTAATTGAGATGATATGTTAAAAATATGTAATAGAAAATATATTTATTCTGTTCAAGAGACATTAAAATAACTGATGATTATAATAATGTATATTACAGTAAAATATATCAATATACTTATGTATAAATGCATAGGGTATAATGTATAAACAATCCAATATAATAATAATTATTTACATCTGACATTAAGAACAAGTCTGTGCAACTGAGGTCTGATTTAAAAGAAATGAAGATTTCTCCCCAACTGCTTTCACAGTTTCCATGTGCAACATTTTGTTTCATCTTTCACTAATGCATATTATAAGAGCTTGAAAATATTACCCAAGGAACACAGCAACATTGTCTATAAAGCTCCTAAAAATATATTGGTAATAATATCATAGAAAATATAAAACCCCACAACAGCATAAATTCAAATCTGTTTATTTCCCTTTTGGGAAAATAATCTCAACTGATCTTTGCAACATAATCTGCCCCTTCCCGTTTAGCAAGTTGCCTCCTATGTTTGACACATCTCTGGGTGACAAGTATGGATTGACTTTACAACAAAAACACCTGCCCAGGTGTTTGGATTGATAAGGTGCAGTAGCCAGATACAACACTGTAAAAATTAAACAATGCACTTATCTGGAAACTGTCAAGATAGCCAGGGAGATGATCACAAACTGGAACTGCCTAAGCCAGTCACGGTGGAGATTAACAGCTGTACACTCCAGCAGCTTTTCAGGTTTCCTTGAGTGTAAATCAAAGTAAGTTCCTCCTCTGATTACCCACCAGCTTCTTATTCTCCACCAAGAGCATTTGGCATGATCTAATCTCAATGGGGCCATTTTCAAGAGGCAGCTCATAGCCAGGACTGTCTCCAATCCTAAAAGATATTGGTGGATTTCCATGAGCCCGATGCTATTGTATTGATAGGTGATCCTATCGTGCTGGTTTTGAGCTGACAGCAACAGTTTGCTTACAGAAATGCTAAGAGAGTTCACTCTTATGGGTACCACCCTTCGGTAAAATCTCCCCGCTTGTTGGGCTGCATCTTAAAATGTAGGATGATGCTCTGTTGTCTCATCCCTACAGTTATGCCTCTGGCTGGCTGGCTAGTAGGATCACTGTGAGTGAATCACTCAGACTCACACCATCCTTCTGCAGAGACAGACACCATGCACAGGTGGTAACCCTCAATTCTTTCAAAGCCATCGTGGGGAAGAGTAATTCATTTTTTACTCTCCGGAGCTGTAATCTCCAAGTCTCAATGCATTCTAACAAGGTAGTCCCACAGGTTGGAGACCACCTTTCTAAACAGCATGCAAGATCTCCATGCCCTGCAGAAGCTAGAAAGTGATCCTAGCCCACTGTCCCAGTAGTGTCCCATCTGATACATCAATCAAAGCTCACTTAATTAATCCTTTTCTTCCTGCATTCTCTTTTTTTAACTCACATCACCTGCTTTGATGTTATTGTTTTCTTAGTACAGACAGAAATTCGGCATTTTCTTCCAGGCAATTTTAACCCTACTGGAAGTGAGCATGGAAAAGACCATTTCAGTCTATCTTAGCTGAGCATCTGTCTGCAATAGGAGCCATTCTCACTCTAACTTTGGCCTGTTCTTTTCCAGAATCTCTTGCCTTAATGAATGTCATTTAAGAAACGAAGGCCCAAGAATCTATCAGATCCTCGATCCTGAACATATGAACCATATCTGCAATGCTGCTTAAAGCTATTGGGGTGGTGGGGATGGGAATCACTAGTTTTAAATTGCAGCATCTGGTGTTCCTTGAGAGGGAATGAAAAATAAAAATATTGCTTCAAATTAAGTAGAGGACATGACACTTACTTCCAAGTGCCAGAAAAAGGTGCCTTTCTCCACCAGAACCTAACCTTTCTGAGTAACGTGAAGGGTGGTAGAATTTTCCCTTTCACCCAGGATAAAAAAGAAGGCAGCAAGTCAAGTATTTTATTTCCATGAGCTCATCTTCCACAACTTCAGGTGGAGAATTAAGGACCTAAAAACCTAGACAAGGGACTAATATTCAATATATATGATACGGTTTTGCTGTGTCCCCACCCAAATCTCATCTCAAATACCCACATGTTGTGAGAGGGACGTGGTGGGAGGTAATTAAATCATGGAGTAAGTGTTTCCTGTGCTGTTCTTGTGACAGTGAATAAGTTTCACAAGATCTGGTGGTTTTAAAAAGAGAAATTCCCCTGCACAAGCTCTTTCTCTTTGCCTGCTGCCATCCATGTAAGATGTGACTTGCTCTTCCTTGCCCTCTGCTATGATTGTGAGGCTTCCCCACCCACATGGAACTGTAAGTCCGATTAAACCTCTTTCTTTTGTAAATTGCCCAATCTCAGGTATGTTTATCAGCAGTGTGAAAACAGATTATACAATATACAAACAACTCAACAACAGCAACAACAACAAAAAACAATTTTATTTAAAAGTGGGCAAAAGACATGAAAAGACATTTTCCAAAAGAAGACATACAAGTGGCCAATAGGCATGTGAAAATATGTTCATCACTAATCATCAGAGAAATGCAAATCAAAACCACAATGAGATATCATCTTGCCCCAGTCCTAATGGCTACTATTAAAAAGTCAAAAATAACACATGTTGGTGAATATTCAGAGAAAAGGGAATGCTTATACACTGCTGGCAATAATGTAAATTCGTGCAATATCTATGGAAAACAGTATGGAAATTTCTCAAAGAACTAAAAAGAGAACTACCATTTGATCCAGCAATCCCACTACTGGGTATCTACCTGAAGGAAAATAAATCATTCTATCAAAAAGATACCTGCACTCATATGCTTGTCATAGTGCTATTCACAATAGCAAAGATACGGAATCAACCTAAGTGTCCATCCATGGAGGATTGGACAAAGAAAATGTAGTACATATACACCATGGAATACTACACAGCCACAAAAAAGAATGCAAACATGTCTTTTGCAGCTACATGGATGGAACAGGAGGCCATTATCTTAAGTGAAACAACTTAGACACAGAAAGACAAATATCACATGTTCTCACTTATAAGTGGGAGCTAAGTAATATGTACATATGGACATAGAGAGTGGATTAATAGACCCTGGAGACTCAGAAGCGGGGGTGGAAGGGAGTGGGTGATGAGAATTATTTAATGGGTAAAATGTACATTATTCAGATGATGGATACCCAAAAAGCCCTGACTTCACCACTATGCAATCTATGCATGTAATAAAATTGCACTTGTATCCCATACATTTATAAAATAAAAATAAATAAATACAAGGCATATGTAGGCATGTTTTCTTATTTAAAAAAAAAAAAACTTAAATAATTGAAGAAGGAGAAGAAAGCTAATGCATTTTACTTTCTCCAAGCCTAGGAAGAGTCATGTTTCTGGCCTCATTCCCTCTGGTGTTTTGCATCCATGGTAAACACACAATGGCAAATCTGTTTCTCTACTAGACACAGACCTTCCTCACCGTTAGTAACCACACCAGCTCAAAACCTCCCTATCTCTGTTCCGGATGAATAGTTGAATGATCTTTGACACTCATCTTGATTGATAATCTAAATATCCTATGCCTGACCACATCAAATATCAAGATGTGCATTGAATATTGATTTAAATGATAAAGGTTAACTTCCTACCACTTCTTTTTTTTAAATATATATTTTATTGCATTTTAGGTTTTGGGGTACTTGTGAAGAACATGCAAGATTGTTGCATAGGTACACACATGGCAGTGTGGTTTGCTGCCTTCCTTCCCATCACCTACATCTGGCATTTCCTCCCATGTTATCCCTCTCCAACTCCCCACCCCTCGCTGTCCCTCCCTGTGTCCATGTGTTCCCCCCAACAGACCCCAGTGTGTGATGCTCCGTCCCTGTGTCCATGTGTTCTCATTGTTCAACATCTGCCTATGAGTGAGAACATGCGGTGTTTGATTGTGTGTTCTTGCATCAGTTTGCTGAGAATGATGGTTTCCAAGTTCATCCATGTCCCTACAAAGGGCACGAACTCATCATTTTTTATGGCTGCATAGTATTCCATGGTGTATATATGTACCACTCCTTTAACTATGTTTTGTGGGTTTCTGTATTTGCATACTTGCAATCTCCACACTTGCTCTTAGGATTCTGGTAACCTAAAATAATGAAGGTCGGCTCTCAAGGTTTTTGTTTATATCCTTGACAATATGCCCTAAACAGCATCCTCTTCGGGATAGAGCAGTCCTATTATTCCTAACAAATTTTAATGTAGGGTTTAATTATATTTGTCTACACTGCTAGGATCAAAATCATGGGTAAGGAAACTTAGGATACACTGGCAGAGAGGACATTTATTTCTGATCATACAAGTCAGCATCATAAATTTATATGCCAAGTAGAATATACAACTCAAAGTTCTATAGGCATAATGATAACTTATTCAGTGTTTATCTTATGCTAGGCCATGCATTTTTAGTTTACTTGCACAACAATAAATTGGGAACTTTGTTATCTCATTTCCAGGTAATACACTGGAGCTCAGAAAGGTTTAGTAAAATTTCTAAGTTTGCACAGTTAGTAGAAGCCAGGTCTTATTGGCTCTTATTGGCTCTTAAGGTCTTGTTAGCTCTTAGCCACAACTCACTTCACTGATGAAAGTGCCAGAAAGCCACCATGGTTACCAAATCATTAAATGAAAAAAGAAATGACAAAGCAATAGATTTAGATGAAATAGATGAAACACATACTGCAGCAAAACCATCTGTTAGATTTTGTTAGTTAAATAAACCTCAAAATGAATCTGGCAGGAACATTCGCACCTATCTTAACCAAGCGTACACTCACATAAATTTATGTTTTAATGCAAATTTGCATGTACAGGCTATGTTCACATTCAGAGCAAGTCTACTTTTGGAGAGATTATTCTTATTACACTATGATTATCATCAACAAAAAGTCGAATCATCATTTAATGCATCATTTGCTATGTAAATTGTTTTTCACAGAGAACTGTTTGCTTTGACCTTTCTGAGAGTTGTCATTTCAAACTCATGGTCATTTACATTTTTCACCTTTCAGGAAGGTGCATTGAATGGTGCACAGCTTGAGTGTTGCATTTCGAAACTACAAAAACATTGTCAGGGTAGTCCTGTGACCCTATGTATTTAAACTCTGCTGTCTTTAAAGTTAGATTTGGAGGAGTGAGGTGCTAACAGTCCCTATGGAAGAGGAGGGATAGATCCTGGGAATTCACCCTTCTATGTTCCATACTAAACTAGACCCATGGCCTTGAAGCCTTTTCTTCACCAACCCTATGAAAATTGGAGCATGCAGTCCAAAAGTTGAATGTTATTTTACTTATAGAAAGATCCCTGTGCTTTGGGTGAAATAGATTGTGCATGCCAGCAAGCTCACACCGAAACCAGAATGTCCAAAAGAATAAAATGTGAATCAATTAACAGTATTTTTTAAATGCTCAGGACGTAGTGTGTGCATTAATTTAGATGTCCACGTTAAGTGTTAATAACCATAATTTATTTGTCAATTTAGATTGAAAGATGCATAGAAATTGACATTTTAATAACTGATGCTCCTTGTCCTTAGCTGACTGTGCAGTTCTGGGTGTTCACCTTGCTCAATAAACCACTGCCCAGAAGAGGGTCATGCTGAATCTACAGGCAAGGTCTCACCATTTCTGAATCTAGAAATGTTGGTGGGTACAATTGCATAGTTTAGCACACAAATATATATATATATATATATATATATATATATATATATTTATATATATACACACACATGAATGGAATATTTATACATAAATTCATCATGTCAGATTTTAAAGAAAATTAGTATTGATTCCAATTTATTTTAATTTTCATATCTGTTGCCCAAGATTTTATAAACCCTCCATTTGCCTGTGGTAATAAACAGTGTTATTCACATGTATGGAATACTTTACGGTTACCAAAATGTTTTCTCAAATTCTTCTGTGAGCCTCAAAACAATCTCCAGGAATTTATGGCAATGTCTTAGTCCATTCATGCTGTAGAGAAATACAAGAGACTGTATAATTTATGAAGAAAATAGGTTTATTTAGCTCTCACTTCTGCAGTCTGTACAAGAAGCATGGCACCAGTGTCTACTTCTGGAAGTATCTACACATGGCAGAAGGGGTGGGGAGCCAGCAAGTGCAGAGCACACTGTGAGAGAGGAAGCAAGAGAGATAGGAGGCAGATGCCAGGCTCTTTTAACAACCAGCTCTTGCAGGAACTAACAGAATGAGAACTCATTATTATGAGAATAGCACCAAGCCATTTTTGAGGAATCCACTCCCATGACCCAAACACCTCCCACCGAGTCCCACCTCTAACTCTGGGGAACAATTTCAGCATGAAGTTTGGAGGGTCAAATGTCCAAGCTATAGCAGGCAGGTATGCATCTGTTAACGAAATCCTCTTAATGGGCTCTGTACCAAATTTAGTAATAGTAGCTCCTCTTCTTCTACCATGAGTGGATGCAGCCTGAAGCCCTCATCCAATGCAAATGCTAGTGCCATGCTTCCTGTCCAACCTGCAGAAATATGAGCCAAATCAACCTCTTTTTTAAACTAAATCACT
The DNA here is from genome assembly GCA_004027715.1 of Plecturocebus donacophilus. Taxonomy (NCBI): domain Eukaryota; kingdom Metazoa; phylum Chordata; class Mammalia; order Primates; family Pitheciidae; genus Plecturocebus; species Plecturocebus donacophilus. The sequence goes on along the minus strand of PVKP010052213.1, from coordinate 5,727 downwards.
TACTCAGCTTCAGGCATTCCTTTATAGCAACACAAATGAACTAAGACACTACCTCATGTTCCTGGCAGTTGCTGTGAGGCTCAAAGAATCTGGAAGAGCATTTTGCAAACTTTAAACTTCCTGTGACTCTCATAACAAAGTACCACAAATTTAATGGCTTGGGACAACAGAAGTGGGTTCTTTCACATTTGTAGAGGTCAGTGCAAAGTTAAGGTGTCAGCAGGACAATTCTCCCTCTGAAGGTTCTAGAAAAGATCCTTGCTGTTCTTTGGCATGTAGATCCATTACTCCAATCTCTGTCCCTGCCATGACATGACCTTCTCCTCTGTGTGCCTGTGTTTACATCATGTTCCCTATGAGCCTGTCTCTCTCAGGGTCTCTTTGCCTATTCACATTGGATTAAAGCTCAACCTAATGACTTCGTCTTGACTTGATGACATTTATAAACATACGATTTCCAAATAAGGTCACATTCTTAAGTACTGTGGGGTTAGAACTCAAACATATCTTTTTCAGGCACACAATTCAACCCACAACAGACTTACACTTATTTTGTCTCCAACTGACCTCCTCCCCACTATTCACACTCCCATCTACATGTATTTCCATGTTTCACAAGTCAAATTCCGTGATTTATATTTCAGTCAATACCTTGCCTGCCATCTCAACCCACTGGCTTTTCTGATTCTTCTGTGCACATACTTCAAACCCAAATATTAACTCTCACATTTTGTTCATCAGCAGGTAAGTGACCAGACATTGCAAAAATAAAATGATCCAACCAATATAATAGGTGTTGATTGATGATCCACAAATTTTTTGCAGCAATTACATGGGTGCTCATCAGAAATTCAAAGACCCTTTCCCCATGTTATCAATTGAATTGTGTTCCCTAAAATTCATATATTGAGGTCCTAATCTCTGTATGAGTCAACTTGGGCTTCTATAATAAATTACCACAATCTAGGGGGCTTAAACAACAGACACCTATTTCTTTATATATATATATATACTTTAAGTTCTGGGATACATGTGCAGAATGTGCAGGTTTGTTACATAGGTATGTACGTGCCATGGAGGTTTGCTGCACCCAACAACCCATCATCTACATTAGCTATTTCTCCTAATGCTATCCCTCCCCTAGCCCCCCAGCCCCTGACAGGCCCCAGTGTATGATGTTTCCCTCCCTGTGTCCATGTGTTCTCATTGTTCAGCTCCCATTAATGAGTGAGAACATGCAGTGTTTGGTTTCCTATTCCTGTGTTAGTTTGCTGAGAATGATGGTTTCTGGCTTCATCCATGTCCCTGCAAAGGACATGAACTCATCCTTTTTTATGACTGCATAGTATTCCATGGTGTAAATGTGCCACATTTTCTTTATCCAGTCTATCACTGATGGGCATTTGGATTGGTTCCAAGTCTTTCCTATAGTGAATAGTACTGCAATAAACATGCATGTGCATGAGTAACAGACACTTATTTCTGACAGTTCTGGAGGCTGGAAATTTAAGGTCATAGCATGAGAGATTTGGTTCCTGGTGAGGACTCACTTCCTGGTTTATAGATGGAGCCTTCTCACTGTCTCCTCTCATAGTGGAGAGAGGAGAGCTCTGGTTTCTCTTCCTCTTTTTTTTTAATTAAACGTTTATTTTAGATACAGGGTGTATATGTGCAGGTTTGTTACAGGGCATATTATAGCCAGGTACTGAGCACAGCACCCAATAGGTAGTTTATCGACTCTTGCCCTCTTATTCCTTCCTCCTACAGTAGTCTCCAGCATCTGTCATTTTCTTCTTTGTGTCTGTGAGTACCCAGTGCTTAGCTTCTGCTTATAAGAGAGCATGCTACAAGCTTAGCTTATTTTTGTTTCTCCTCCTCCTTTCTTCCCTGGCTAGTTTTATACTTTATAGGGATGGTTTCATATCTACAAGTCAAAGACCACCAAGGATTTCCAAGAACTACCTGGAGAGAGAACGGAGATGTAGAGTAGACGGAGTAGATTCTCCTACACAGAAGGAACCAACCCTTCTGACACCTTGATCTCAGACTTCTAGCCTCCAAGATAAAGAGAGAATAAATGTCTGTTGTTTAAGCCACCCAGTCTGTGGGGCTTTGCTACAGAAGCCCTAGCAAATTCGCATACCCAGTAAATTTATTTTTCTATTTTTGCCCCTTCACAACCCTCTCTCATCCTCTAACCCAAAGATTCTTTCAATTTCAGCTTACGACCTTGCTACATATTAAATAAGAAAATAAAGCTGCGTCCCAAAAACTGGAAACTACATTGCTACCTTCCTCTCTGCCTCCCAACCTGGGAGAAGCATCTGGGCTCTACTCCAAGAGAAGCCCTTGTTTCTGTGGTCTGCATCCCACCAACGCCTGCCTTATTGAGGGTCCCCCATGTAAGTCCTCTCCCCTGATTCCCATGGTCTCTCTGATGGGTCATTCCATAAGTTTACACGTGCCTCTCAACTCAAAGCAGCCACAAAACCACAACGATGGAAGTTTAGATGCCACATTTCACCCAGATACTGTCCCATTTCTTTATCTTCTCATAAAGCGTTTCATATGATGTTATGGTCTGAATGTTTATGTCTCCCCAAAATTCATATGTTGAAAGCTAACCCTCAAGGTCATGACCTTAGGAGGTGGGCTTTCAGGAGATGATGAGGTCATGAAGGTGGAGCCTTATCAGTGAGATTATTTCTCTTATAAAAGGGACCTCAGAGAGTTCCGTCACCCCTTCCACCATGTAAGGAAGCAGTAAGAAGGCACTCTCTATTAACCAGGAAGGGATCCACACCAGACACTGAACCTGCCACACCTTGATCTTGGACTTCCAGCCTCTAGATCCGTGAGCAACAAATATCTGTTGTTTATAAGTCATCCAATCCTTGGTGTTTTGTCATAGTAGCCCGAACTGACTAACAGAGATGAGCTGTCCACAGGAACGGATTTCCTCCCTTACCTTGCCATTGATCTTACCTGCAACCTACCTTACCTCGATCTTGAACTTTGTTCTATCTTACATTTAGGGATGCCTCTCTAATGAAGTTGGCCTTGTCAATATCAGTAATAACCTCTATTCTATCAAAGCCAACTATCTGTGCTGATCTGGCTTGAGCTTTGCCACAGTATTGGACTCATGATGTCTCCCTCCTCCTGGAAGCATTCTGAGATCTCAGCCTACTAAGTGTAAAATGTGCCTCTTTGTCTAACACCTCTGTTAGACTCTGTCCAAGTCTTTTTCTTGGCAACCCCCGTTTCTTACTTTTAATTGCTAGTGCTTCCCATGGCTTGGTTCCATCTAAACTTTGTCCCTAAATGATTACATAATTATCTTGTATATGTTTATATCTGTTCCCCACCCACACCTGCATGCAGTTCTGATGTCTCTTAGCTGTACATCTGCACACTTGAACTTGGCACGTGGCTATCCTTGCACCACTCCATAGCCAACACAAAGCTTGTAGTTTCTTTTTTTTTAAGGAGTTTCACTCTTGTTGCCCAGGTTGGAGTGCAATAACACGATCTCGGCTCACTGCAACGTCTGCCTGCTGGGTTCAAGCGATTCTCCTGCCTCAGCCTCCCAAGTAGCTGGGATTACAGGCGCCTACCACCACACCCAGCTAGTTTTTGTATTTTTAGTAGAGACAGAGTTTCACCATGTTGGCCAGACTGTTCTCGAACTCCTGATCTCAAGTGATCTGCCCGCCTTGGCCTCCCAAAGTGCTGGGATTACTGGCGTGGGCACTGCACCTGGCTGAAAGCTTGTATTTTCTTCACTTCTATCCTCTCTGGTTTCATAAATGTCAGCCTTCATCCACTCAGTTCTTCATGCCAGAAATCTGAGGATTTTCCTTCATTACAACCTTGATCTAACAGAGATGTTAAAAGCCCTAGATCTAAGAAATGGGGAATGTATTATATATATTACATATAATTTCCTAAATCACCTGGCCCAGTTTCAAAGTTGAACATATATTCGGTTCCAAAGAAAATATTAATATGTGTATCCTGGCTACTTGAAGTATTCCAGCAGGCTTCATGTCACCTTAGACTCTTCTTCTTCTCCTTCTTCTTCTTCCTCTTCCTATTCCTCTTCCTCTTCTTTTCTTCTTCCTTTTCTCTTTTTTCTTTTTCTTCTTCTTCCTCTTCCTCTTCTTCTTTTCTTCTTCCTTTTCTCTTCTCCTTCTCCTTCCTCCTCCTCCTCCTTCTTCTCTTCTTCTTCTTTGTCTCCTTCTCCTTCTTCTTCTGATAGAGGATCTCACTTTGTCACCCAGGCTGAAGTGCAGTGGCACAATCTTTGCTTACTGCAGACTTGACCTCCTGGACTCAAGCAGTCCTCCTGTCTCAGCCTCTAGAGTAGCTGAGACTACAGGTGCTTGCCATTATGCCAGTTAATTTTCACATTTTTTGTACAAATGTGCCATGTTACCCAGACTGGTCTCAAACTCCTGGGCTTAAGGCATCCATCTGCCTCAGCCTCCCAAAGTGCTGGGACTACAGGCATGAGAGCCAGAATTTTCTAAAAATTCAAAATCATAGCTCCAATCTTAGAATGACTGAGTCAGAATCTGTGTTTTTAACCAAATCCCTGAGAGTTTCACAAATACATTAAAGTCTGAAATGCACTTTTAGATCATGTTCTCTGACCATAATGTACTTATATTAGGAATCGAAAATGGGAAAAAAAATGAAACAAAACAAAACATATGACATGTTTGGAAGCTAAAACACATTGCATTTCTTAATAAGCTACGTGATACAGTGAAATCACAAGGGAAATTATAAGGAAACATAAAAAAAATTCTACTTCCCAAAACATGGCAGACACAGCTATTGCAATTCCTAGAAATAAATACATAGGCCAAAGTGGAGGTCTCAAAAATGAAAACAAACATGGTAAATACTCAAATCAAGGGGTAAAACTAGAGAAACCCACCCATCAAAATGTGAAAGAAAATGAATAACAAATGTAATTCTATACACATCAATCAAAGCAATGGCAATGAGCTGCTGCTTATAGCACAGCATGCATGAATCTCTAATCAGGAAAATCAGAGTACAAACCGCAAATTAAAATATTGATTAAGCAAATATATATAGAAAAATAACTTTGTAAAAAGTAGAATGCTAAGCAACAGGCTAGGAAAAGATATCTGCAATGTATCAGTCTGACAATAGATTGCTGTTTATATTGTATAAACAATAGTACTAATAAGAAATCCATCTTAAAAAGACAAATCTCCAATTTTAAAAAAAAGTATACAAAAGATATAAAGATTGATAGTTGACCCAAAGTGGTGACATTGGCATTTCTGGAGACATAAGGCACATGGATAGGAAAATCTAGTTGTCCCCTCAAACCTTCAAAGAGGCTAGCAAGATGAGTAGGGATCAAACAATTCAACTATCCTGGATTATCTTCTATGTTACCCTAAATCTACCTGTTGAGATTGGTTGGAGAATGAATTGTCAGTGCCTATCTGATTGGAAGTCTTGTTTATTATTTTACATTCTGCAAGGACAAAAATATCAATCTATGGGAAGATCATTGTAGTGACTCCATTCCCATCAGTGGGTACCTCTACAGTATTATAGAACTTATCCTCCTGCCTATGGGTGTATTTTTTCTTTTGTTTTTGATTTTGAGGCAGAGTCTCACTCTGTCGCCCAGGCTGGAGTGCAATGGCACAATCTTGGCTCACTGCAACCTCTGCCTCC
>PVKP010052212.1:0-12546 GCA_004027715.1 Plecturocebus donacophilus | reverse complement strand
ATATAATATAATATAATATAATATAATATATAATATAATATAATATTATAATAATATAATATATTATACATATATAATACATATATGTATAATATATACATAATATATGCTTCACATATAAATTATATATATACATTTTATATATATGTATATATATAGCAAGAGAGAGAGAATCATAACATATTACTTGTTTTTTATAGTTTTGTTCTCAATGTACATTAGTATTCATTCTCACTTGAGGTTCTGAAAAATATTAAGATTTTATCTCTTCTTATCCTTGTTCCATTAGTTATCAATATAAACATCTTTATCACATTGTATCATAATTAAACCACTGCTCAGGAAATAAGAGAGGACACAAACAAACGGAAAAACATCCTATGTTCATGGTTAAGAAGAATCAATATCGTGAAATGGCCATAATGCCCAAAGTAATTTACAGATTCAATGCTATCCCCATCAAGCTACCACTGATTTCCTCCATAGAATTTGGAAAAAACAACTTAAATTTTATATGGAACCAAAAAAGAGCCCACATAGCCAAGACAATCCTAAGCAAAAAACAAAACAAAACAAAACAAAAACAAAGCTGGAAGCATCACACTACCTGGCTTCAAAATATACTTCAAGGGCTATAGTAATCAAAACAGCATGGTACTGTTATCAAAACAAAGATATAGATCAATGGAACAGAATGAAGGCCTCAGAAATAATACCACATATCTACAACCATCTGATCTTTGACACACCTTACAAAAACAAGCAATGGGGTAAGGATTCCCTATTTAATAAATAATGTTGGGAAAACTGGCTAGACATATGCAGAAAGCTGAAACTGGATCCCTTCCTTACACCTTATACAAAAATTAACTCTATATGGATTAAAGATTTAAATGTAAGACCTAAAACCATAAAAACCTTAGAAGAAAACCTAAGCAATGCCATTCAGTACATAGGGATTGGCAAGGACTTCATGACTAAAACACCAAAAGCAATGGCAACAAAAGTCAAAATAGACAAATGGGATCTAATTAAACTTAAGAGCTTCTGCACAGCAAAAGAAACTATCATTAGAGTGAACAGGCAACCTACAGAATGAGACAAAAATTTTGCAATCGACCCATCTGACAAAGGGCTAATGTCCAGAATCTACAAAAAACGTAAACAAATATACAAGAAAAAAACAACTCCATCAAAAAGTGGGTGTAGGATATGAACAGACACTTCTCAAAAGGAGACACCTATGTACCCTACAAACATGAAAAAAAACTCATCATCACTGGTCATTAGAGAAATGCAAATCAAACCCACAATGAGATAACATCTCACGCCAGTTAGAATGGTGAGCATTAAAAAATCAGGAAACAACAGATGCTGGAGAGGATGTGGAGAAATAGGAATGCTTTTACACTGTTGGTGGGAGTGTAAATTAGTTCAACCGTTGTGGAAGACAGTATGGCAATTCCTCATGGATCTAGAACTAAAAATACCATTTAACCCAACAATCTCATTACTGGGTATTTACCCAAAGGATTATAAATCATTCTGTTATAAAGACACAAGCACACGAATGTTTATTGCAGCACCGTACACAATAGCAAAGACTTGGAACCAACCCAAATGCCCATCAATGATAGACTGGATATAGAAAATGTGGCACATATGTACCATGGAATACCATGTAGCCATAAAAAGGACGAGTTCATGTCCTTTGTAAGGACATGGATGAAGCTGGAAACCATCATTCTCAGCAAACTGACACGAGAACAGAAAACCAAACACCGCATGTTCTCACTTATAAGTGGGTGTTGAACAATGAGAACACGTGGACACAGGGAGGGAACATCACATACTGGGATCTGTGAGGGACCGGGGGGTTGGGGGAGGGACAGCAGGGGGTTAGGGGATAAGGGAGGTGTAGCGTTAGGAGAAATACCTAATGTAGATGACCGGGAGGTAGATGCAGCAAACCACCATAGCATGTGTATACCTATGTAACAAACCTGCATGTTCTACACATGCACCCCAGAACTTAAAGTATAATAAAAAAAATAAAATAAAAATAAAACTTTATCAATATTGTTCCTAGTTACCTATATTCATATGTTTTTTTCACCATACCAGCAAGGATTCTGATTTATTCAACTCGGTATTAAAAAACCTCTACAATGCCTGTTATACAAAAGGACTTAATAATATTTGCTAAATTGAGTAGACCGGAGTAGGAGTTGGTGCTATTATCAAATTTTAGAAATTAGAATTAGAAATTAGGCTAAGTTCATAATCCATTTATAAGGTTCAAAATGATGGCTAATAAAATTAGGACTAGAAATTACCTAGCTGATATTTTGAGTAAAGCTTTTTCTACTAGTGTATCTGAACATCTTGAGACATAAATTCATATGTTTATGTATCTCTAAGAATTAGAATTATCTCTAAAATTAGAAAACTAAGAAAGCAAATGACTTCGATTCAAAATAATATAATGTATAGATATATATAATATTATCCCTTTGAATAGTAGTTAGTTTTGAGTTACTATGGTTGTTTAACCATGAGCTAGCCAGCTTTTCAATACTGATATTAGAGGGAGGACTCAAACACGGTTGGGCTAGATAACATTTGAAGTCCATTCCAACAGGGAAAGTCCATGGCTCTATTTTTTTAAGACTTGTATTTCTAGTGAAAAAAAGTAGCTTTTTGTATTTTATTTACAAATCTTTTGTGATCAATTAAAAATTAATTAATAGAAAAATATATATTCTTATCAAGTAGATCGGGTTCTAATTCTGGTATTGTTTGACTTGAGGAATTTAAGGACACCATTGCAAAATGGTTAAGAGTGTGAGATCTGGAGTTATCCCTGCTGAACTTCAATTTAGTAACCTAGGCACATAACTTCTACAAGATTTGACTGCCTCATCTGTAAATTCGATATGATTCCACATGGTGCTCTCAGGAGTGAATAAAATAATAGCTATAACATGCTTAGCAGAGTGTTTGGCCTGGCATATAATAAAATCTCAGTAAATGCCATTTACCCTTCCCACCCTGGTTACTCAGAAGTAAAACTGAAATTCTACTAGATCAGAAAAATCAAGTAAGAGTAAGGGTACCACCCCTCTCACACTTATACAAAACATTTCCAAGCAATTATAGCACAGAATCCTGTAGAGTCAGCCTTGTTTTCAGAATCCTTTTTAACATACCCTCCTAAACAGTCACCAGCAGCTAAACAAAATTGGCAGAGAAATTAAAACCCACTTGTGCTGTTTGTACTTGATGGCACTAAGATTACTTGTGATGTTCTAGAACAAGTTAGTGAGAGGGTCATAGTATTGTAGGTACAATGCTGATAATGAAACAGGATCATAATATAGATATGATGCTATCACTTAGCTAAAAAAAAACTTAAAATACAGTAAGTACACACACATGCACACATACACATTACATTCTGAAGAATAGAATCCTTGCATCATCCATGTTGAAAAAAGAACCAATTGTCCCTCTTCGACATTCTCATCTCCTGAAGTCATGGTGAGAGTATTTCTGAAAGAGTGAGCTGTTGGTTGAAGGAGAAAGGAAAACTGTAAGCATACAGCACCAATTCCATCACATCCACAACATGTATATTTTACTATCACGTGGCATCAGATGCATGGTGTGAATAGGTTATTTTGGGTCTCAACAATATAGCCCAATAATTGAAAACATTTTTTAAGTTAGGTGTGATTTGATTGTATTTGCCATAGAAGATTTAGAATGTGACAAAAAGTAAATGAATCTTAATGTAATGTATCTCACTTACTTTTATCATCATCTATCTTTATTAATCTTATGGAAATCTGTTGGTGAACAATGGGCACAAACTGAATAAAAAGATTGGATGATTTTTATTTAAGGTGCAATTGCTAACAACTTATACACATTTGACATTTCAAATGAAAGGGCAAACAGTGTTCGTGACTGAAATTAATGTACAGGGACAAGAATAATCTGTTCTCTTTATTCCTCTTATTGAAGCTCAGCTATACCGTATGTCTTCCTGATGGCTGGCTACCGGTCATTTGAGTATTGCATCTCTTTCATACAGATGACAGTCAAGCACCTGATATACTGGATGTGGGAATGTAGAAAATCTGTTATTTCAAGTTGACCATCCAGATAGATTATCAATATTCATTTTGTAATTTTCTTCTGTGGGCTTATTCTGCTATTTTGAATAGAGAAAATTATGAGAGATTAAATTTTCCATCTTCGTACTCTAGCAGTTTTAATGCTACAAAACATTTCAGGGATTGTAATGATTGTTTACTTTTCTGTCGTTAGGTACAACTTGTTAAGTACTTCATTCATCTGTTCAAACTTTATAAGCAATGTATAAGAAGTACTTTAACAAAGACATTTGATTAACAAGTTGTTTTGGATTGTTTTGCTTTTAACCACATCATAGGAAATCCTAATGTTTCTCAGGTGAGTATTAGCAGGATTGTAAGAAATCATAAAAAGTTTCTCATAAAATAATAATTCATTCAGATTTTTATTTGCAAATGTGATAGGTTGCCTGCCTACACAATCACTAATGATACACATCAAAAACCCGAAATGAACATACATTTAACAAATTTTAATATGATCTTGAAGTGTTCAAATTGCTGAATGTGTCAAAAATTATATTAAGAAATAGGGGTTGGGCATGGTGGCCTACACCTGTAACCCCACCACTTTGGAGGCCAAGGCAGGTGGATCATTTGAGGTAAAGGGTTCAAGATCAGCCTTGCCAATATGGTGAAACCTCTCTACAAATAAATAAATACATCCATACATACAAAAAAATTAGCTGGCCATGGTGGTGGGCACATGTAATCCCAGCTACTGGGAGGCTGAGGCAGGAGAATTGCTTGAACCCAGGAGGCAGAGGTTGCAGGAAAAATTTAGTTGTTTTTCTCCAAATTTTAAATGCTATCCTTTAAAAATGTTTCAAAATCAATCAATTCACAACTGTACAGTAGTTAGTTGGTAATAGGTCATTAGTTAAATGGGACATAAAGTAAATAACATAAATATACAAATATTGTTCTGCAAAAAATATGTTGCAATTTGTTATAATCGTATTTATTTAGAAATAAATATTGTCTTCTAGAATATCTGAATGTAGCCTAAAATATAATTTTATCGACAATCAAGCCATATTAAGCTGCCATTTTTGAACATTCTCTTCCTTAGAAATGGCAAATTTGAATTGTTCAATCTAATATTTTTAACAGAAAATACTTTTAAATAAAAATCTTTAAATTATACTAAATAGGTGCCATATTGTTCTTAAACTATCTAAAAAATTATCTAGTTTTCTTAGGGATATTTATATCTGAATGGATATTTAAAGGAAAACAATACCTCCAAGGTTTTCGGAAAACAACTGAACAGGTGGAGCAAATTAGCCTGGAAGGGTGCTTGGTCTAGAGTCAACACTGCAATATAACTACGAAATCTAGGAACTATAAGCAAGGCTTTTTCTAAAAAATATGATTTTTAATTAAGAAAAATTTAGACTGTATGTATGTGAAACGTAAACATTTCATACTTGTCCCCCAAATGTTGTAGTCCCTCCAAATAACTCATTCATTTACTTCTAATTATAACTTAATATGTAGTATTTATATAAGAAAGAATAGAGAGCATTTCACAAGCTTAAAACATAATACGTGCTCTTTCACAGGCATAACTTTCTTATTAAGATGTTTTCCCAAAAAATGTGGCTTTAAATAAGACAGATAATCAAATATATAAAAGAGAAAATATTTATTACACTTGAAACATACTGGATAATAGAACATTGAATGTTTCTCTATCACAATCCTTAATGCTCCTTTTATGCATGAATCCTTTTATAATGCAAAAGAGAAGAGGGAAAAAAACTAAATTTGAGTGAATGGAAAAAAAAAACATGCAAAATGAGAGTAGGTACAGAAGTTTCCAGTCTGGAGGTCAGATACCAGCATCATTATATTGAAATTGATGTGGTCACTCCCCAAGTGGTAATAGAAAAAACATTTCACCTAAGGAACTATGTGAGATAAAGAGCAAATGAAGTCTTACACAGTGTTTAATAGGAGTAGTGATAAGAAGTAGGAAGTAATGACACCCTGAAGTCGCAGCCTCAGGGAAATGGTTGACAAGGGTAATTTACCTAACACTTTGGAACCTCTAAAGTCTCTATCTAATAATTATCTCTCTGCCTCCCTAACCTTCATTTATCTACTCTCTTTCCATTCATTCTCTTTAATTCTTGGAGTGTGCTTCCACAGTTTTGTTCCCTGACTTAATTTGTCTGAGTCCGTCTCATAGAGTTTGTTCCCACTCCATACACACACACATTAATGTTAAATTTATATTTTCATTCCTTTTCTTCCTTACTGTGTCTATAGACTTCTTCTTAAGAAACTATATTATGAAACTCAAGTAAAATATTTAATATTTATTGGGCTTTTAGAATAAGAATTTATTTTTATTTTTTTAAGGATTTATTTTTATAATATTCAGATGAACAAAATATCACATCTGTTTTTTTAAATCTCTAACTTTCCTTTGAAGTTTATTCAGCTACCATTATAAATGTAGTGACAAGAAATAGAAAAAATAATCTCTATTTTAATTTAGATTTAGCAAAATGTATGTTGCCACAATTAAACCTCATGGCAAGAATAAGGACCTGGAACCTATGTCGGTTTTAAATGCCTTTCTATATAATTTACTCATGACATTTTGATTTCATCTTTGGACTCACAGAAATAAATTAGGTACAAAAAATAGGTGTAGCTGGTGTTGTGATAAATCATCAAATTCATTTTTTTTCTTTTTTCACTAATGAAACTTCCCTTTTGTTCTTAGTACAAACATATGACATCAAACAGCATGCACAAAAAGTCATTCGAGCATTTTACACATTGATATTACCAGCAAATCATTAAGAACGCCCAGCATCTAAAATTAGAAAAGTATTCTGAAGCAGGGCATTTCTTCCTTTGGCACTACCAAAAGCTCTTCTCCGAGGTAAATATTTTGTTCATACAACAGACATCAGCTGATGGTACAACCAGTTAGGCCATAAAATGACCTTATTAACTGAAATGCATTGCAAATAATAGCAGGGATTTCAAACATCAAAGGCTGGACTCTAAACAGATAGAAAAAAAAAATCTGGAGAAACCGGTTTTGTGTGATGGCCAATAATACAACATTTATTAATATATATTATATTAATATATATTATATTAATATACATAATGTAATATAATTACAGTATATATTGTAACAATATATCTTACTGTTCTGATATGCATGCACGTTTGAAGAGTGAATGTGATCAATTAGTGAATTCAGAAATTAATTAAGACCGTAAGTAGAAATACTTTTACAAAATGGGATTTTCCTACGGTCTCAGAACACTTGGGAAAAGTCACATCGTGACATGAACAAATAACGTCAAAATAAAAAGCTGTATTTTGTTTTTCTATCTAAACAAATCACTGTCTTGAATTTACAGCTGTTTCACATATATGCATGTCTGCATGTTCTTTGGGGGAGGAAGGCTGGTACTTTATTTTTGTCCCTTAACCATTTATAACTGGATGTCTGGAAACTCCTTCTAATAAGTTCAGCCAAATCTATTTTGTTCTTTGTAAGGGATTTATAGTAGTCTATACCTACTGTGGCTGTAACATTACTATTTAAGCTGCCAAATATTGTAGTCGTTACATTATTCTTTCCATTATTATGTAATTACAAACAACACTGCAAAAAATGTTCTTGTATATAAGTCAACTCAGACATATGCTAGTTTATTAGTAGCAGTCCTGAATGAAATGAAAGATATAGCTCTTTTGATAGATTTTGTCAAAGTGTCACTCAACAAAAAAATATACAAAAAGGCATTTTCCAAAACCTCACTGACAATCTTGTCAAAGATTTTTGATGTCTACTAAGTATTTAGGTAAATACATTATGCCTCATTATTTTAATTCAAAATTTTCTATTCACATATTGTCTTTTTATGTCTATTCTGTCAATTTTTCTGTGGGTTCTTAAAATTTTTTAAATACTCTAATTAGTCCGCTTTACATTTTAAACAATTGAATCAGTTTTAAGTGCAAAATTTGAGGTTTTATAACATACAATATAGAATTATTTCAGTCACTAAGAATGCTCTCATTACCACATCAAATAATTTCTTTCCTATTCCCCTTCCCAAGCAATTATGGATCAAATTTTCATAACTATAAATTAGGGTTTTCTTTAATTGTATTTATTTTTATTTTATTTATATACTCATTTCTGTAATGATAGTTTTGTGTTCTAAAATTTTGTACAGATCTTTCTCTCAACTTTACCTCAGGACTCTTTTGGTGGGGAAAAAAAGGAGGTTATGAGACTTCACTGCCTAAGAAAAGAGTCCTGGAACTCCATGCTGTCGATAATGTAGTAGACATAAATTATTTTGTGAGGGACTGGATCCTTCACCTTATACTTTAGCATGAAAATTGATGAAGCCAGTTTTGTTTATTCTCCTCATCAGATGTACATGCAAGCACATATGGACACACACACTTTTCGCCCAGTCTGGCTTGTCTTGTTTTCCTAACACTTATTTTAATAACCAAAGTTAAATTCTCAATGCTGATAACATCTGATTAATCAACATTTTTCTTTTATAATCTGTGTATTTTTTGTCAAGTCTAAAAATAATGTGCATCTCCACATTCTCAAAATTGCTTTCATGTTTTCTTTTATAATTTCTATAGTTTTAGATTTTAAATTAATGCTCATAATCTCTTTTTAGACAATGTTCATTTCATGGTGAGTTACTACAAGACATTTACTTTTGTCTATAAGGTATCTATTCCAGAGTCAGTTTTTGAAAACACTATTTTGCTTCTTTGAATTACCTTCACATTTTTATTAAAATTAAACTTATGTTTAATTTTATGTATATATGGGTTTATTTCTGCACATTCTATTCAGTTTTAGTGATCTATATGTCTATCATTCAAAAATAATAAGCTATCTCGATTATTATAGCTTTATAATAAGCCTTCAAATCAGGTAGTTTTAAAACTGATACATAATACTTGACTTATCTATTAGGTATGTGTGATATTTTGTTACATGTGTAGAATGTGTAATGATCAAATCAGGGTATTTGGCATATCCATCAGTTTGAGTATATATCATTTCTATAGGTTGGGAGCAATTCAATTCTGCACTTCTAGCTACTTTGAAATTTATAATACATTGTTGCTAACATAGGGAAAAACTCTAGGACATTGGTCCAGGCAACAATTTTATGGGTAAGACCTAATCTGCTGTTGAATATTGGAATTGATATATTCTATCAGACTATATATTTGTACTCATTAACTAATCTCTCTTCATCCCTTATACCCACCTGCACATTTGTATGCTTTCTTTTGAAAAAATGTCTATTCATGTCCTTTGCCCACTTTTCAATGGGATTATTTGTTTTTTGTTGTTGAGTTCCTCTTCCAGGCCTCTAGTATCTTTCTATCTACCTCATGAGGTCATTTTTAGCCCTCATATATGAGTGAGAACACATGATATTTGTCTTTCTGTGCCTGACTTACTTAATATACTAACCTCCAGTTCCGTTTATGTTACTGCAAATGACAGAATTTTATTCTTTTATCTGGCTGAATTGAATTTCATTGTGTGTATAGGCCATATTTATTATCCAACCATTGATGGACACGTAGGTTGATTTTATGTCTTTGCTATTGTGAATAGTGCTGCAATAAATATGTGAGGGCAGGTATCCCTTGGATATGCTGATTTTTCTCCCTTTGGATAAAACCAAATAGTGTGATTGCTGCATCATATGGTAGTTCTATTTTTAGTTTCTTGAGAAATCTCCACAATATTTTCCATAGCAGCTGTTCTAACTTACCTTTTTTACCAAAAGTGTACAAAACATTCCTTTTCTTCACATTCTGACAGGCATCTGTTATTTTCTATCTTTTTGGAAACAGTCATTTTAACTGAGGTAAGAAGATATTTCATTGCGGTTTTGATTTGCATTTCCCTAATGATTAGGGATGTTGAGCATTTTTCATATACCTGTTGGCCATTTGTATGCTTTCTTTTGAAAAATGTCTATTAATGTTATTTACCCACCTTTTAATGGGATTATGTTTTTTGTTGTTGAATTCCTAGATATTAGTCCCTTGTCTGGTGAATGGTATATAAATATTTTCTCTCATTCAACAGATTGTCTCTTCATTCTGTTGATTGTTTCCTTTGCTGCACAGAAGACTTTTAGTTTAATACAGTCCCATTTGTCTAATTTTGTTATTGTTGATTTCTGTGCTTTTGAGGTCTTAGCCATAAAATTGTTGCCTAGGCCAATGCCCTAGAGTGTTTTCCTTGTGTTTTCTTCTAGTAGTTTTATTTTGGGGTCATACATTTAAGTCTTTCCTCCAGTTTGAGCTGATTTTTGTATATAGTGTGAGACTGGGTCTAGTTTCATTCTTCTGTATGTAGATATCCAGTTCTTTCAGGACCATTTATTGAAGAGTTTGTTCTTTCCCTAATTATGTTCTTGTTAGCTTAGTCAAAAATCATTTGGCTGTAAGTACATGGATTTATTTCTGATTTTTCTATTTAGTTTCTTTAGACCATATATCTGTTTTTATGCCAGTATCATTCTGTTTTAGCCCCTATAACCTTGTAATATATTTTGATAGTGTGATGTCTCCAGCTTTGTGCTTTTTGCACAGAATTGCTTTGGCTATTCAGGTTCCCATTTGTTCCATATAAATTTTTGTATTTTTTTTTCTATTTCTGTAATAAATGATGCTCATATTTTCATAGGAATGGTACTGAATACATATCAAACAAAATATTATATGATCTTTCACAGTTGATTTCTTTGGGCATTATGGTCACTTTAACAATATTAATTTTTCTGATCCATGAGCATGAGATGTTGTTCAATTTGTTTGTATACTCCTCAATTTCTTTCATCAGTGTTTTGTAGTTTTCATTCTAGGAGGAAGGAAATAATAAATTTAATCTTTCACCACCCCGATTTAATTTATTACTAGATATTTTACTTTTTGCTGCTATTATAAGTGGAATTACCTTATTGATTTATTTTCTCATCAAGATTATTATGTGTATAGAAATGCTACTCATACTGTATGTTGGTGTTATATCCTGCAATTTTACTGAGTTTTAAAATCAGATCTAAGAGGTTTTTTTAGTGGCATCTGTACATTTTTCTAGATACAAGATAGTATCATTGGGAAAATGGACAATTTGACTTCTTTTTTTCAAACCATTCAGTATGTAAGCACTGAGAGGAATGCCACTGAATTTCTTGAGCTCTAAAACATACTTCAGATGGCATTTTTAATGTCCAAATTCAATGAAACCATTGATATGTTTCTTAATGTAAGCATTCTCCTTTGAAAATCACTAAAATACCAAAAGCAATGGCAACAAAAGCCAAAATAGACAAATAGGATCTAATTAAACTAAAGAGCTTCTGCACAGCAAAAGAAACAATCATTAGAGAGAACCAGCAACCAACAGAATGGAAAAAAAAAATTGCAAACTACCCATCTGACAAAGGGCTAACATCCAGAATCTACAAAGAACTTAAACAAATTTACAAGAAAAAAAAAAAACATCAAAAAGTGGGCAAAGGATGAACACTTTTCAAAAGAAGACATTTATGCAGCCAACAAACATATGAAAAAATGCTCATCATCACTAGTCATTAGAGAAATGCAAATCAAAACCACATTGAGATATCATCACATGCCAGTTAGAATGGTGATCATTAAAAAATCAGGAAACAACAGATGCTGGAGAGGATGTGGAGAAATAGGAACACTTTAACACTGTTGGTGGGAGTGTAAACTAGTTCAACCATTGTGGAAGATAGTATGGCGATTCCTCAAGGACCTAGAAACAGAAATATCATTTGACCCAGAAATCCCATTACTGGGTATATACCCAAAAGATTATAAATCATTCTGTTATAAAGACACATGCACACGTATGTTGATTGTGGCACTGTTCACAATAGCAAAGACTTGGAACCAACCCAAATGCCCATCAATGATAGACTGAATATAGAAAATGTGGCACATATACACCATGGAATACTATGCAGCCATAAAAAGGATGAGTTCTTGTCCTTTGCAGGGACATGGATGAAGCTGGAAACGATCATTCTCAGCAAACTGACACAAGAACAGAAAACCAAACACTACATGTTCTTACTTATAGGCGGGTTTTGAACAATGAGAACACATGGACATAGGGAGGGGAACATCACACACTGGGGTCCATTGTGGGCTGAGGGGCTAGGGGAGGGATAGCAGGGGGTGGGTGGATTGGGGAGGGATAACATTAGGAGAAATACCTAATATAGGTGACAGAGGGATGGATGCAGCAAACCACCATGGTATGTGTATACCTATGTAACAATCCTGCATGATCTGCACATGTACCCCAGAACTT
>PVKP010052211.1:0-12550 GCA_004027715.1 Plecturocebus donacophilus | reverse complement strand
AGCCTGGGCAACAAAAGGGAAACTCCATCTCAAAAAAAAAAAAAAAGCTTTAGATTTATGTGTTTATCATCACTTATGACTTCAAAAATATCACTTGAGAGCAAAGACATTTCATATGCAGATATTATATTTTAAATATTTCTATAAAATCCAATAGCAAATATAAATAATCCATAAGCAATATATAGAAATAGACAGCATCACCAATTTGATTGATGCTAAGGAAGAATACTGATTTGGAATTTGGCTGGGTGAGCCACACATTATTCTCATTTCCAACTGGGACATTTAATAGCCCTTATTGTCACTGGAAAATTGCATCCTTTTTGAATGACTAGAGAATGAGCTTGAGTCTTTTCAATCAGGACTCAGGACGATACTAATGTATTCTCTTGAACACAGAAAGAATATATTTTCCTGGGGTCCAAACAATCAGCCTTCCCTTTTGCTAGCTGTAATTTTATGAAGGTATTTTACTCTAACTTTTCTCAACTATGGCTTTATGATCTTGGGGATAACTCAAGCCATCTCTCACCCCCATTGTACTACAAAGAAAGAGGCTGTCTAATGTGAGTCAAAGAAATACAATTCATTGTAAAAGGGAGAGGAAAAACCATTGTTCCCTTTTCCCCAGTGGAACCCCCGCCTTGGCACAACTCTGGAATTGCTTCCTACCTCCCTAGCCACTGCCCCTGTGGGTTGCTCTGACTGACCTAGTTTGGTCTGCTCATGAAAGCAGCCCTAAGCTTTAAGAATAACTTTATTGCTATTTTATCTTTTTTTAATTAAAAAATCATTCAGTTTCAAAAAAAATCTTCTGATTAGTCCCCTTTTGACATAATTTTCTGAAGCCTAAATCAGTAGACTTAAGCAAAATGACACATGTATATATCACATAGTTTATGAAGCATCCTCACATATTGTCTCCTTGCCAGGGGCCCATTATTTCCATTTATCTTTTGCAGAGGAGAATTCAAATTCTAAGAGGTCTAACTCAAAGCCACAGGGAGACAAATTGCAGAGCCAGCACAGGAGACTTGGTTCTTCTCCAACTTCTTGTAACTGGTTCTCAAACTTGAGCATGTATTATAATCACTTGGGGAACCTGTTATTAAAGCACAGATTTCTAAGTCCCATAAGCAGAGTTTTTGATTCAGTAGTTCTTTGATGGAACCAAGCATTGCATTTCAAACAAATTCCCAGGTGATACTGCTCCTGCTGGTCTGGGAACTACACTTTGAGATCCACTGGTCTAAAACACACTATAAATGTTGATCTCATGTCCCTTGCACCAGATCCAGGAAAATTTCATGAAATAAAAACAAATATGTAATAAAAAGTACAGGAGATTATAAAAATATCTTTAGACCTATGGTGTCCCTTCTTCTAACCCCTTACCAAAATAGTTCAGAGTTTATCATCATTGCTGACTTACTGTAATGCCCTGAGATTGTAGTGGTGATAACCTGGTAGTATGGAGAGAGGAGACTCTGTGGGCTTTGTGTTTGCAAAATGTGTTTCCATAGTATGTTCATTTTCATCTTTTCTGGTGATTCATCACATGCTGCTCTCTCAGCAGGCTTTCGGCATCTGGCCTCCACAGGAAACTCCAGCTTGACTTAAGGAGTGAGGTAAGTCTTATTTTAGCAAGGACATATTCACAATTGCTAAATTAGTTTGGATTTGCTTTAGATTTAAACATGGATTTATTTTAAAAGACATTGAGGCCAACGGAAAAACAAATAGCCCTGGAAGTGTTGGGGAAGCACTGTCTTGTTGACAGGGAAGTTGGCTAGCTAAAATCAAATGTTTTTCATAACAAAGATACTATGGTCTTAAGATTTCACTTGAATTTAAATTCTAGAATATTCTAACAATAATGAGCACTTACTATGTGCTACTTTTTTTTTTAATTTTACTTTGTTCTGGGATACATGTGCAGAACATGAAGGTTTGTTACATAGGTATACATGTGCCATTTCTGTGACAGTCTTAGAAATTCTAAGAAGGAGGTATTTTAAATATATCCATTTTATTTAGGAGGAAACCGAGGCCAAAAGAGGTGAGGTGATTTACCTAAGATTATATAGATGATAAAGAGGAGGGATTTGAACCCAAACGTAGTCTGGATTCTGTGCTTGGGCTTACAACCAATATTCACTAAATGACCCATGATATCTGAAAAGAATCCATAGAAAAAGAAGAAGCAAGAATGAGACTGAGCCCAAGTATAATGCTATCGCATGACTGAGCCATCAAAACATAATAATTTTCCATTTTAATTCCTGTAACTCACAGCTGGGAACCAGTATTCTAGGTCCAAGATAGACAACCTCAGACCTTGGATGACTTACGGATACTTTTAGCTTGTCTGGGTAAATTGCCTTAACAACAACAACAGTAAGCAACAACAATAACAAATTACTGAGTAGTAATGGGAAAGAAAAACCAAATGAAATAATTTGATTCAGACACATAGAAAATTAAGGAAGAAAACAATTCTCTTTCACCTGATGGGTCTTAATTTAATCTAGTATGGAGGTCTGGTATCAATCATTTCTCTTTCAAAAGAAAAAATAATATGACTTTTTTTGTTACGTGAGTCATTTTGTGAAACTGACTGACTTCCTGTGGAACACAATGCTCTCCCATTATTTTTTTGGCAGAACTATCAGGTGGTTAACTTCTTTATTTTTTCTTTTTAAAAACTGTCTACCAAACTAAAGTTGAGAAAGATGATCACCATTGAATGCTACCCTCTCGACGTTCACATTTTACCAAAGACTCAGCTTGGCATGAAGGAACATTAGCCCAAGCTATGGCCTCTCGACTGCTTTCAAACTCTTTTTAATTATGCAATTGTCAAACTTTCTTAAGAGTTTCTGGAGTTCCTCATTTAGTGTTGAGAAAAGAAACAACTTTAATTGGTATACCAACTTAAATTTATGAGGAATTTCATACATATTATCCAGTTTGATTCTTATAACAATTTATGAACTAACTCAGGTGGGTACTATAGTTCTTACTTTTCAAATGCAGAACCTAATACCCAAAGAAACTTATGTGGAAAAACTCTTATTTAGTAAATGACAAAATTCAGATTTGAATCCCAGCTTTCAAACAATAAAATTTTAATTCATTTTAGTTTTTGTACTATAATGTAATACCGGATTGTATAAAACAATCTTATTATATTTTTTCCTGTAATCACCATTGAAAACAGGTTATGTACAATCCATTTTTCCCAAGCAAGTTATTAATATTTGAGGAATGTGGAAGCTTAAATAAAAGTTCTGTTTTAAAATTTGGAAAGTAATTTCAATACAAACTTTTTAAATTGCAAAAAAAAGCTTTGAAAATCATGGATAGACTATTTTGAAAGTGTTTTATTTGTCTTAGTTTATTGACAAGTGCTAATTTTCCATTTCAAAGATATGATTAAAAACAAAATGAAGTTCAGTTTCCAGTTATGCATGCTTGGAAGTTGCCACTCTGTCCAAACAATAGGTAAAAATAAGTAAAAAGCTAAACAAACTAAAAAATAAATAAATGAAAACAACTTAGATACTTTACAGAAGCAAAGTCACAGGGTAAATCTGCTGTCTCCAGAATTGGAAAGATAGGCAGATAGAATCTCAACATACCAGAGAACAAATCTCCCCAGGAATCAGTGCTGTAATAGAAAAACCTGAGCTGTAATTGACAAATTGCTGGAGGCTAAGTATGGTCAAGGCTGAGAGTTAAAAATTCCAGGAGGACCTAGTCATAGGAGGATATTGACACGTTTGTGAGTTTTATCACTGGGAACTTGACCAGGTTGTCACAGAAAACATCAGAGTGAAATATTCCCATGCTGTCAGCAAGAAAGAAGGGAAGGGATCCATTTTGAAATAAGTACACCCTGTTCTTAATAAGGTCTGTCCTCAAATGAAACCACTGAACCATAGCCTAACTTTCTAGGGTTTTATCAACCCCAACTGACTTGGGAGAAGAAAACTCAACTCAAACCTTATATGGAACAACTTAGCCATTTTGTTCCATATAAGGTTTGGGGGAAGGATGGAGAAGCATGTGTAAAGTTCACAGTCCAGAGAGACAAACTCCATAAAAGACTGAAACCTAGTTGTAGAACTGTACAATGCTTCCTTTCCCCACACACCTCATCACCACATTACTAAAGGCCTATTTACAGCAGTTCCTTTTATCCAGTACATCAGGTTTGACTATCAAGAAAAAATTCAAGGCAAACTAAAAAGCAAAAAACAGTTTGAAAAGACAGTGAAAGCATCAGAACCAGATGTAGCAGGGAATTTAGATTTATCAGGAATTTTTAAAATATTATTAATATGGTAAGAGCTCCATTATTTATTCATTAAATAAAGGAGACAGCATGAAAGAATAGATGAGCAATGTAAGCAGAGAAATGGAAATTCTAAGAAAGTACCAAAAAAAAAAAATGCTAGAAACAAGAAAACACTAACAAAAGTAAAGAATGCCTTTGATGAGCTTATTAGTAGACTAGACATGGCAGAGAAAAAGGTCTCTGAACTTAAGAATATATCAATAGAACTTTCAAATCTGGAAAACAAAGAGGACGAAGATTGGGCAGGGTGGAGAGGTTTGGGCAGGGGGAGAATAGAGTATCCACAAACTGTGGAATAACTACAAAAAGTATAACTTACATGTAGCAGGAATACTAGAAAAAAGAAAAGAGAAAAATCAGAATATTTAAGATAATAATGACCGATAATTTTCCAAATTAATATCAGACACCAACCAAATCACAGATTCAGGATGCACAGAGAATACAAAGGAAGATAAATGACCAAAAACACACAATAACAAAAAATGACACTATGCATGCCATTTTCAAACCACAAAAAATCAAAGATTTTTTTTGCTAAATCCTGAAAGAAGCCAGAGGGGCATAAAACAGCTAACTTTATTGTTTTTAGAGTTTTTCTATTAATTTTTTGTAGATCTATATAGTAGGCATACACATTTATGGGGCACATAAAATATCTTGATATGGGCATACAATGTACAATAATCACATCAGGGTAAATGGGATATTCATTACCTGAGGCATTTATCACATCTTTGTGTTACAAACAATCCAGTTATACTCTTTTAGTTATTTTTAAATATAAAATAAATGACTGTTGCCTGTAGTCACACAGTTGTGTTATAAAATATTAGATTTTATTCATTCTAACTGTATTTTTTTACACATTAATCATTGTCCTTTCTCCCAGCCACTACACTTTCTAGCGTCTGGTAAGCATTGTTCTATTCTCTACCTCCATGAGTTCAATTGTTTTAACTTTATTTTTTACAAATAAGTGAGAACATGAAAAGTTTGTCTTTCTGTGTGAGAAAGAAATAAAGGGTATTCGATCAGGAAAAGAGGAAGTCAAATCGTCTCTATTTGCAGATGACAAGATTGTATATTTAGAAGACCCTATCGTCTCAGCCCAAAATCTCCTTGAGCTGATAAGCAACTTCATCAAAGTCTCAGGATACAAAATCAATGTGCAAAAATCACAAGCATTCCTATACACCAGTAATAGACAAAGAGTCAAATCATGAGTGAACTCCCATTCACAGTTGCTACAAAGAGAATAAAATACCTAGGCATACAACTTACAAGGGACGTGAAGGACCTCTTCAAGGAGAACTACAAACCACTGCTCAAGGAAAGAAGAGAGGATAAAAACAGATGGAAAAACATCCCATGCTCATGGTTAGGAAGAATCAATATCTTGAAAATGGCCATACTGCCCAAAGTAATTTATAGATTCAATGCTACCCCCATCAAGCTACCATTGACTTTCTTCACAAAATTGGAAAAAAAACTCCTTAAATTTCATATGGAACCAAAAAAGAGCCCGCATAGCCAAGACAATCCTAAGCAAAACAAAACAAAAACAACAAGAACAAAAAAAGCTGGAGGCATCACACTACCTGACTTCAAACTATACTACAAGGCTACAGTAATCAAAATAGCGTGATACTGGTATATAGACCAACGGAACAGAACAGAGGTCTCAGAAATAACACCACACATCTGCAACTATCTGATCTTTGACAACCCTGACAAAAACAAGCAATGGGGAAAGGATTCCCTGTTTAATAAATGCTGTTGGGAAAACTGGCTAGCCATGTGCAGAAAGCAGAACCTGGACCCCTTCCTGACACCTTACACTAAAATTAACTCTAGATAGATTAAAGACTTAAACATAAGACCTAACACCATAAAAACCCTAGAAGAAAACCTAGGCAATATCATTCAGCACATAGGCATGGACAAGGACCTCATGACTAAAACACCAAAAGCAATGTCAACCAAAAGGACCTAATTAAACTAAAAAACTTCTGCACAGCAAAAGAAACACTATCATTAGAGTGAACTGGCAACCAACAGAATAAGGAAAAAATTTTGCAATCTACTCATCTGACCAAGGGCTAATATCCAGAATCTACAAAGAAATTAAACAAATTTACAAGGAAAAACAAATAACCCCATCAAAAAGTGGGCAAAGGAAATGAACAGACACTTCTCAAAAGAAGACATTTATACAGCCAACAAACTTATTAAAAAAAGCTTATCATCACTGGTCATTAGAGAAATGGAAATCAAAATTACATTAAGATACCATCTCACGCCAGTTAGAATGGTGATCATTAAAATATCAGGAGACAACAGATGCTGGAGAGGATGTGGAGAAATAGAAATGCTTTTACACTGTTCATGGGAGTGTTAATTAGTTCAACCATTGTGGAAGACAGTGTGGCAATTCCTCAAGCATCTAGAAATAGAAATACTATTTGACACAGCAATCCCATTACTGGGTATATACCCAAAGGATTATAAATTATTCTATTATAAAGATACATGCACATGTATGTGGCACACATACACATGGAATACTATGCAGCCATAAAAAAGGATGAGTTCATGTCCTTTGCAGGCACATGGATAAAGCTAGAAACCATCATTCTCAGCAAACTGTTCTGACTCATAAGTAGATGTCGAACAATGAGAACACATGGACACAGGGAGGGCAACATCACACACCAAGGTCAGTCAGGGGGTGGATGGCTATAGGAGTGATAGGAAGGGTTGGGGGGATAGGGGAAGGATAGCATTAGGAGAAATATCTAATGTAGATGACAGGGTGATGGATGCAGCAAACCACCATGGCATGTGTATGTAACAAACCCACACATTCTGCACATGTACCCCAGAACTTAAAGTTAAAAAAAAAATTTACTAGACAAAAAAAAAAAAGAGAGAGAGAGAGAGAGAATGTAACATGTAACTGATCTAAGAATGGAGAGAAAATAGAATCATATAAAATGCTCAGTTTAAATCACAAAAAGCAGAAAAAGTGTTGAAGACATAAATAAGAACAAAGAAGAAGGGAACAAACAAAAGAGCAATAAATGCGGTAAATATTAATCCAATTATATCAATAATCAGTTTGAATGTTGATGTTCTAAATGCAGTACTTAAAAGACAGAGATTATCAGATTGGATCAAAAAACAAGTCCCAACTATAAGTACCCACAAGAAACCTACTTTAAATATAAAGCCACATTTAAATTAAAAGTAAGTGAATGGGCAGGGCACTGTGACTCACACCTGTAATCTCAACACTTTGGTCTACCAAGGCGGGTTGATCTCTTGAGGCCAGAAGTTCGAGACCAGCCTAGCCAACATAGTAAAACCCCATCTCAACTAAAAATAGATCAAATTAGCTGGATATGGTGGCACATGCCTGTAATTCCAGCTACTTGGGAGGCTGAGGCAAGAGAACCACTTGAACCTAGGAGATGGAGGTTGCAGTGAGCTGAGATCACACCACTGCACTCCAGCCTGGGTGACAGAGATAGATTCAGTCTCAAAAGAAAAAAAATTTTAAAAAGTAAATGAATGAAAAAAGCAATACCATGCTAACACTAATTAAAAGAAAGCAGAAGTGGTTATGTTAATTTCAGACAGAAGAGGCTTTAAAGTTATTAGAGATAAAGAGGGACATTACATAATGATAAACTCATTAACAGTTTTGTCAGTTCTCCAAGAACACATAACAATCCTTAACATGTATGCATCTACAACAGAGCATCAAAATACATGAGGCAAAAACTGATAGAATTGCAAGAAACAATAGATAAATCTATTATAGTTGGAAACATCAACATCTTTCTATCAGAAATGGGCAGATCTAGCAGGTGGAATATCAGTAAGATGTAGTTGAACTCAACAGCACTATCATTCAACTGGATACAATTGTCATCTATAGACTACCTCATCAAATAAAAGCAGAATGCACATTTTTCTCAAGTTCACATAAAACATTCACGAAGATAAACCATTCTGAGCCACAAGTTACACCTTAACACATTTAAAAGAGTAGAAATTATACAATGTCGGCTATCAGATCACAACGGAATTCAACTAGAAATCAACAAGAAAAAGATTATTGGAAAATCCCAAATCCATGGAGAATAAACAATTTCCTTCTAAATAATAAGTGGGCCAAAAAGGAAATATCAAGAAAAATTTAAAAATACTTTGAACTAAGTGAAAATGAAAACACAACTTACCAAAATTTATGGGATGCAGTGAAAGCAGTACTTAGAAATAAATTTGTAGTATTGAATACATATATTATAAAAAAAGAAAGGTGTAAAATCAATCTCCTAAACTTCCACCTTAGGGAACTAGAAAAGAAAAACAAATTAAATGCAATGTAAGCAGAAGAAAAGAAATAAAAATTAGAGCAGGAATCATTGAAATTGAAAACAGAAAATCAATAAAGAATATAAATGAAACCCAAACTTACTTCTTTGAAAAGATGAATAAAATCAATAAGCTTTTAGCCAGTGTAGCTACTAAGAGAAAGAACACAAATTACTAAAATTAGAAATGAAAGAGAGAACATCACTACAGATTCTACGAACATTAAAAGGATAGTAAAGACATTAACAACTCAATGCCCCAAAATTTGATAACCAAGATGAAATGGACAAATTCCTTGAAAGACAAAATCTGCCAAAACTCACAAAATAAAAAAAGACAATCTGAATAGGCCTATATATGCTAAATAAATTGAATTACTAAACAATAACCTTTCAAAACAGAAAGTACCAGGCCCACATGGATTAACTAGTAAATTCTACCAAACAGCTAAGGAAGAAATTACATCAATTGGCTACAATCTTTTCCAAAATATAGAAGCAATATATAGGAAATATTTTCTTACTCATCCTATGTATTGCTCTAAAACAAACAAAGAAAAAATACAGAAATATTACAAGAAAACTACAGACCAATTTCTCTCATGACCAAAAAATTTCAAGGTTAATGTACAAAAACCAATCACTTTTCTATATACTAGCAATAAATAAATGAATTTTAAATTAAAAACAATATTATTTACATTAGCACCCCCAAAAAGGAAATATTTAGATATAAATCTAACAAAATATGTACAAGATCCATATGAGGAAAACTATAAACTCTGACAAAACAATGGAAAGAACTAAATAAACAGGGGAAAGATTCCCTAAATTAATAGGGGAAAGACTGAATCTTGATCTATAGATTCAATGCAGTCTCCATCAAACTCCTAGCAATATATTTTGTGAATACCAACAACTGATTCTAAAGTGGAGAGGCAAAATCCAACCAAGAGTAGCCAAAACAGTGTTGAAAGAGAAGAACAAAGTTGGAGGATTGACACTAGCCAAATGCAAGGCTTATTATAAAACTACAGTAATCAAGACATTATAGTATTGGTAAAAGTATACACTGATAGATCAATGGAACAGAATGCAAAACCCAGAAACAGACATTCATCAATATAATCAAGTGATCTTTGACAAAGTAGCAAAGTCAATACCTATGGATAAAAGAAAGTCTTTCAACAAATGATTCTGAAACTACTGGGTGTCAACATGCAAAAAAAAAAAAAAAGCATCTAAACACAAACCCTACAACTTTCACAAAAATTAACTCAAAATAAATCACAGATGTACATGTAAAAGACAAAGTGACAAAACTCTTGAAAGATAATATAGTAGAAAATCTAGATGATGCGTGTGGCAGTGACTTTTTAGATATGACCTCAAAGTCATGGTCCATGAAAAAAGGAGTTGATAAACTGGACCTTATTAAAATTTAAAATTTTTGGTTTGCAAAAGTCACTCCCAAAAGAATGAGAAGATAAGCCTCACACTGGAAGAAAATATGTTCAGAAGACATATCTTGTAAGGGATTCTTATTCAAAACATACAGATAACTCTTATAACTCAACAATAAGAAAAAAAAAACACAATAAAATGAGCCGAAGACTTGAACAGACACCTGACCTAAGAATTTAGGGATACTATAAATAAGCACACGAAAAGTTGTTTAACATCATGCATCATTAGGGAATTGCAAATTAAAACAATCATGAGATACTACTACATACCTATTTGAATGGCCAACATCCAAAACAACAGCACCATATACTGGTGAGTATATGGAGCAACAGGAACTGTCATTCAGTGCTAGTAGGAATGCAAAATGATACAACCACTTTGGAAGATAGTTTGACAGTCTCATATAAAACTAAACATATTATTAAGATATAGTCCAACAATCATATTCCTTGGTATTTACCCAAAGGAGTTCAAAATTTTGTCTTTAAAAACCTGCACATGGATGTTTTAGAAGCTTTATTCATACTTGCCAACACTTGGAAGGAGACAAGATGTCCTTCAGTAAATGAAAGGCTAGATACACTGTGGTACATCCAGACAATGTAATATTATTCAGTGCTAAAAAGCAACAAGCTATCAAGCCATAAAAAGACAGGGAGAACACTTAAGTGCATATTATAAAGTCAAAGAAGACAATCTGAAAAGGCTACATACTGTGTGAGTCCAAGTATACAACATTCTGGATAAGAAAAAAATATGGAGACAGTAAGAAGATCAGATATATAGAAAAAGCACAGGGGATTTTTAGGGCAGTGTAATCATTTTATAAAATTCCATATAGTGAATACATGACATTTACATTTGTCTAAAGTCATATAATGTATAACACTGAGAGGGAACCTCAAAGTAAGCTATGGAGTTTGAATGATAATGATGTCATTGCAGGTCCATCAGTTGTAACAAACATACCACTCTACTTAGAGATACTGATAGTCGGGGAAGCAATGTATCAATGAGGATAGATGGCATGTGGTAAATCTATTTCTTCTTCTCAATTTGGCTGTGAACCTAAAACCGCACTGAAATTTTTTTTTTAAAGAAAAGCAATAAAAAAATGGACACATGCTACAATATAGATAAACCTTGAAAACATTTTGGTAAGTGAAATCATCTAGTCACAAAATAGGATATGTTGTATGATACCACTGGTTTGAAATATCCAGAATAGGCATGGGTACAAAAACAGAAAGTAAATTATTTATGCCTAGGGCTGGGGTGTTAGAGGAAAAATGTGAAGTGATTGATAATGGGTATGGATTTTCTTTTGTGGGTGATGAAAATGTTCTAAAATTAATTGGATTGGTGGTTACACAACTGAATACACTAAGAACTGTCGAATTATATAATTCAATTGGATAAATTTAAAGGTATGGTATATGAATCATGTCACAGTAACATTTATGATGTCTTAAAACTAAACAAATTGGAAATGTAAAATAAGAGACAAAGAAGAAAAAGAAAATCTTGCAAGTGGCTGCTGAACTTTATTAACTAAACATATAGAAAAGGCTGAACATTCAGTGTCGATAACATAGTGGTAGCTGTGGCTAATATCTTAGAAAAGAGAAATATGTCCCTCTAAAATACACAATAATATGAACAAAAAGAAATAAAAACAGGAACTTAATTTAACAGTGGCAACTAAATAAGAAAATTAATGTCATCCATTACAAAAGGTAGTGGCCTAAAAATTAAATGAAAATGTCTAGCTTGTCTTGTGTATTTTTCTTAAGCCTTCTCCCATTTTGAGAACCAATAATGTGGAAAGAACACAAGTGCCATAAATCCCAAGAATTATTTCTACCAATTAGGAGAGAAAGCAACTGAGAGTGGGAGCAGGCAGGTTAGAGAAGAGTAATAAAAAGTCACTGAAGTCTAGAAGCACCTGCCTTCCACTATTGACTCTCAATGCTGGCAATAAAAACTGCCAGAAATCAAGATTTTTCAGGTCTTCATGATGAATAGAAAAAAATAATCCAAAATCTAAAGCCATATCCCCAAGGAAATAGGTAGCATTGCTGTCCGTGAGGAGTGAACCCAAATACAAGACTTTGAACACAGTGCAAAAGACCTAGGACCATCAACAAAGACTATGGTTAGTTCTTTTTCTAAGGCCACGCCAAGCTATGGAAAACTGAGTACAGAATAATTCCCAGGCTTCAAAGTTACTCAACAGAGAAGACAAAAAAAATTTAAATAAGGTTTACAGAATGTTGATGAAAAACTACTCACATTATAGTAAATGAAATAGAATACCTAGGTAAATAATACAACAATA
>PVKP010052210.1:0-12547 GCA_004027715.1 Plecturocebus donacophilus | reverse complement strand
CCATCGTTCTCAGCAAACTGACACAAGAACACAAAATCAAACACCACATGTTCTCACTCATAGGCGGGTGTTGAACAATGAGAACACATGGACACAGGGAGGGGAGCACTATACGCTGGGGTATGTTGGGGGAAAATAGGGGAGGGACAGTGCGGGGGAGGGACAGTGGGGGGTGGGGAGTTGCGGGGAGATAGCATGGGGAGAAATACCAGATATAGGTGAAGGGGAGGAAGGCAACAAATTACACTGCCACATGTGTACCTATGCAACAATATTGTATGTTCTTCACATGTACCCCAAAACCTAAAATGCAATAAAAAAAAATAAATAAATACAAAAAATTAGCTGGGCGGGTGGTGGGAGCCTGCAGTCCCAGCTACTTTGGAGGCTGAGGCAGGAGAATCGCTTGAACCCAGGAGGCAGAGGTTGCAGTGAGCTGAGATTGCGCCATTGCACTCCAGCCTGGGCAACAGAGTGAAACTCCGACTCAAAAACAACAACCAAAAAAACACAGAATCGACTTTAAAACTGACAAAGGACCATTTCCCAAAAGGGTGTGGGTCAGAGAGTTTAGTAGATGAGTTCTCTCAGACTTTCAAAGAATGTTTGTAGGCTATTTAAACCATCCAGAAAACAGAGAATGTGGTCTGGTTCCATTTACAAATCCTCCATAGCTGTGACATGGAACCCAACAAAGACAACCAAACGTCACCCAGTCAGACACTTTAACCAGAACCCAAGCAATCGTGGCCACATTATATTTTAACAAGTGCTACATGGTGCTACACTTATTGTCATGCCCTGGAGTGGGTTTTCTAAATAAGGTCCTTGAGTCAAAGGGGCTGGCAGGTGCCCAGACAGCTGAGACCAGAGGCGCCCTCGGGCAAGGGGCAGCCCACAGAGACAGTCAGCATGGAGAAGCCCGGCCAGAGCTCAGAAGCCCAAGGGGGCTACCTATGCTGTCCACAGCTGTCTCCTGGACATGTCAGGGAGACTCAGGGGCCAGAAACAGAGTGGCCACTGCATGCTAGGGCCACATACACACAGCTAGAGTTTGGCACGCTTAGGATCTCCTTGAACCTGGAGAAGGTGCCTGGGGCAGAGGGCACAGTGTTGACACAAACTGCTATAGGGTATGAGGAGGCAGTTAGCTCAGCGTGCAGCCTAACAGCTGAACTGTCTGGAAAGGTAGTGAGCTCCCCATTGCTGCCGTCTGACCATCCTCCAGGGATGCTTGAGGCGGGGGCCAGGGGAGGGAGTGGGCATGCCAGCACTGGAGAGAAACTGGCCTTGATTACATCAGACTCTCTCTCTCCCCTGAAGACTTCAGATTCATAATGACTAATCCTCCTCCAATGGCTGCGTCTCACCCCATAATGATAATTGCTGACTGCACTAACCAGGACATGCAATTTCTCATTTTCAGAAAACATTGTTTCCACATGCTCTGTGACCTCCTCCTCTCTGTGCCTGCGTTACCAGCTGTTGGCAGCATCTCTCAGGATGAAGATCAGTGTCGGGAGATGTGGAGGAGTGAAAGGAAAGCAGATCTGATCCTACTTGCAGCATTGGTCACACACGCACAGACAGGGTTGAAGTTTCACACAGATAGATGTGTGTGCATCCCTGTCTCCTCTTGGGTTGCCATGGTGAGCAACCTCTCAGGTCCCAGGCTCAGAGCAGGTGCCAAGAGGAGGCTGCAGGCTTGAGGACCATTCAAGATGTCCATTACAAGCACAAACAACCCCAGCCTTCCTTCTCTCCATAATGGACTGAATCTCAGCCTGCCACACTAATAGGTGCTTGGCCACAATGAAATCTGCAACAGTAATGTCTGATTCCTCATTACGTGGATTTCAGTGATGGATACAGTGCTTCCACTGCGATCTCCAGATGCAGAATTGCAAAGCCTCTCTCAGCCAGGCACATGTAGCCCAGGCTTTGGGAAACCCTCACAAATATTTTTTCAAGACAATAAACCACAATCAAAGACAACCAGAACTGCAGAAGCCTGAAGACTCCAGCCTGGGCCACCTCTGGTCAGGAGCATGAAAAAGATCATGGCACTAGGAGTTTAAAAGTCACTGTCAGCCGGGCACAGTGGCTCACACCTGTAATTCTCAGACCTTTGAGAGGCCAAAGTGGGAGGATTACTTGAGCCCAGGAGCTGAAGACCAGCCTGAACAACATAGAGAGACCCTAACTCTACAGCAAATTTAAAAAATTAGCTGAGTGTGATGGGTTGCACCTGTAAGTCCCAGCAGTCAGGAGGCTGAGGTGGGCGGATCACTTGAGCCCAGCAGTTCAAGGCTACAGTGAGCCCAAACTTGCCACTGCACTCCAGCCTGCATGACAGAGAGAGACTCTGTCTCAAAAAAAAAAAAAAGAAAGAAAGAAAGAAAGAAAGAAAGAAAGAAAGAAAGAAAGAAAGAAAGAAAGAAAGAAAGAAAAGAAAAGAAAAGAAAAGAAAAGAAAGAAAAGATCGCTGTGCTTCAACATCATCAACAGACACTGTACCAGGCTTGGGGGTGTGGAAGAGTAGATGCTGAACTCCCTGTTAACTCCCAGTAGGGACAACACTGTAGTTCCTTTTTTAAAATATTGTTTTAATATATTTTTGGAGACAGGGTTTCACTCTGCCACCCAGGCTGCAGTGCAGTAGCACAATTTGGGCTCACCAAAGCCTTAACTTCCCCCACCCAAGCGATCCTCCCACCTCGGCCTCCTGAGTAGCTGGAACTACAGATACACACCACCACAGCAGGCTAATTTTTGTATTTTTTGTGGAAATGGGGTTTTGCCATGTTTCCCAGGTTAGTCTCAAACTCCTGAGCTCAAGCAGTCTACCCACCTCAGCCTCTCAAAGTGCTGGGATGACAGGAGTGAGCCACTGCACCTGGCCACATTTCCTTTAATAGTGGACTGTGGGCTTGGAGAAAATGGGTACTGTGTCACATGCATGATATGGAAGGCACAGTTTACCAAGGACACTCAGCAGAGAAAACCAGGAGCTATCCCTAGGGCGAGTGGGTTGGGGCACAGAGAGCACGACTCCTCAGCCTCACATTTCACGTAGGAGCCAGCTTGGTTTGAGGCACTAGAATTCCACTGACTGGTGTAAGAGCCAGATCTCAAGATCTCAAAAGCCCTGGGTGAGCACTGAGAAAGCCACTGATCCCCCACACTGAGATAGGACTTCGGATTTTCTCCCATGGGGAGGAGTGTGTTCTGTAGGTGTGAGAAAAAGAGAAATGAATGCTGGTGACTAGAAGGGCAGATGGGGGAAGCCCTCAGGACTTCACAAAGTTCCTAGTCTCCTCCTTTGGGTGTGTGGAAGGACCTTACCTCCTTGCTCTTTAAGGTTAGGTGGGTCCATAGGACTTACCTGGAACAATGAAACAATAGCAGAAGTGATGTTTATCATTTCCTAATGGAAGATTTAAAAGCCAGTGCATGACTCACCATCTCCCCTTCTTCTGGAAGGAAGCATGTGTGGCTGTGGGGGCTTCATCAGCCTGGCTCCACCGACCACAAGGAGCAGATTGCCAACACCCCATCCCAACCCAGAAGGTTGCTTTAGACATGAAATGAAAATGACTCATAAGCGTTTGTTGTTTTAAGCTACTGAAGTTTTGATGCTGTTATGGCGGCCTAACCTTGCCTGTCCTGACTGGCAAACTCAGAAGAATTAAATGGCATGATTATGAAAGATGCCTTTTTTTAGAATCCCTTGTCTAATCTTTTCTCTATACCTGGATTCCCATTACAATTTCTTACTATGACATCAGTGAGTGTCATGTTGCTAAATTGCCCACATGTCATATAATACAAGACATTCCACACGCATAATCATCTGCAATTATGTATGTAACAATGTAGGCAAAGCCAATCACTTCATGGCTCAAAAAGGGCTGAACACCATAGCTAGGATGTGGAGAGATGGAAAAAGTGTCACTTACAATGACAAAAAAAAAGAGGAAAAAAAAAGTATCGTAGATTAAATTTTTTTTAATGTGCAAAAAATAGAAAGCAAACTACAAAACCTACCTGAAAAGACACCATCAAGAGCTTAATCAATGCCAAGAACCACACACACACACACACACCCCTCTCCCCCACTCTCCACTCCGAGGTCACAAGGCTGATAAGTGGCAGAAGGGAAGATTTGAATACAGTTGGCTTCCTTAACCACCATCAAAAATAGGATGGGTGAGCTTTTTCTGTAATGGACCAGACAAAACATTTGAGGTTTCTGTGTCATCTGGACTCTGTTGCAACTATTCAAATCTAGCTCAAAAGCAGCCAATGGACAATATGTAAACAAATGGGTGTGGCTGTGCTTCATTAAAACTTTATTTGCAGCCAGGCGAGGTGGCTCAAGCCTGTAATCCCAGCACTTTGGGAGGCCGAGGCAGGTGGATCACGAGGTCAAGAAATCGAGACCATACTGGCCAACATGGTGAAATCCCATCTCTACTAAAAATACAAAAATTAGCTGAGCATGGTGGCGTGTGCCTGTAGTCCCAGCTACTCAGGAGGCTGAGGCAGGAGAATTGCTTGAAGCCAGGAGGTGGAGGTTGCAGTGAGCCGAGATTGTGTTACTGCACTCAGCCTGGCACCTGGCGACAAAGTGAGATTCTGTCTCAAAAAAAAAAACAACTTTATTTGCAAAAGCAGATAGTCACCTGGATTTGGGCCATGGGCCTATAGTTTGTTGACACATGATCTAGAATAACAAATCTTTGAGGATAGTCAAGGCTTTTGGGAGGAAAAAACTAATAACAAGCAGAGATTTGGTCTATCAGATATCAGCACATAAAATAAAGCTATAAAAGTTATTTTGAATTGCATTATATTTATACATTAGGGTGACTATGTAATTTATGTAATTTAGTTTACGGAGGATATTCATTTATGATTTTGAGTTTTCCTATTCAGGACTATGGTATTTCTCTATTGTCACTCAGATCTTGAGAAACAATTTAAAGGGGTCAGGGGTAGGAGGGAGCTCAAGGCCAATTTTTAGAAAAAATTCTACTTAACACCAGACAGGTAGATAGAACGTCAGAGGACCAAAACCACTTACACCCTGACATATTTGTCAATTGTGTACATTCAGACTTTGGTCCAGTTCCGTGAAGGGCAAGAAAGTCAAGAGCAGGGTCCACCTAACATGGGGAGTTTTCTAGGAAACGTTTCCCATGCTAAGCTGGAACACCAAAAGTCTTCACGGGATAGATTTAAACCCTTCCCCTGCCTCCAAGAAGACTAGGCTGCTGTGGGCCTCAGAAGAGCAAAAAGGTAAAGAAAGACAGCCCTGAGAATCACATCCAAAAACCAGCCCTGGCCAGGTGTGGTGGCTCACACCTGTAATCCCAGCATTTTGGGACATCAAGGTGGGTGGATCATCTGAGGTCAGGAGTTCATGACCAGCCTAGCCAACACAGCAAAACCCCATCTCTAGTAAGAATACAAAAAATTAGCCGGGTGTGATGGCAGGTGCCTGTAATCTCAGCTACCCAGGAGGCTGAGGCAGGAGAATCGCTTGAATCCAGGAGGTGGAGGTTGCGGTGAGCCGAGATCACACCACTGCACTCCAGCCTGGTGACAGAGGGAGACTCTGCCTCAAAAAAAACTGTCTATTTAAAATATGAGGAGAAAGCAGAAAAACCAAAGAATAGGTTAGAAAGTACAAAATAAGATGGTAGATTTAAACTCAAATATATCAAGAATTATGTTAAATAAATATGTACAGTTAAAAGACTTAAGTCACAACATACATCCATGAACAATTTTAGATGGCAGCGTTCACCAAAGCCATCCACCTGCCGCAGCAGTGCACAGTAGCCTCTTCCTGATGACTTAGGCTGCCCATTGTGACCACTGGTGACGCCACTTGACATCACAGTGTATCCTCCCTCAGAGTCAAGCAGGGGCTGATGGCTGTCTCCTATTTTTCAGCTCTTGCATCCGCTGTATGTGGTTCTGTCTCAGGGGCCATGTGCTAGCTCTGTTCTCTGTATAGCTGCGTTTGACAGCTCCTCATCGATCTTCTAATCCACCACTCATGATCCTAGAGAACAGAGACCACAAGCTAAGACCTTCAACTACAGAATCCCAAGGGCCAACACTGGGCAGACGACAGCTCCGTCCTTCTTACAAAAGGGCTTTTCCACAGAAGCATTTCCTTTAGACTCTTTGCAGTGAGATACCCTGCTTCAAGAATTTCTCATGGAACCAGAAGCCTTTGAAGTTTGCCCTTATGATCCTCACCACCGAATCCCACTCAGGAGACTCCAGTACCACCTGGCATCATGCAGGAGAAAGAACCCCAAGAAAGCCAAAAAGATGGCCATCTGCAAATACAACGCCTGCCACGTGGTCCCCATCAAAAAGCTGGAGGAACATGAGGCTGTCTGTGTCAACAGGAGCTCCCTGGAGGAAGAGGACACTGAGAACCCTCTGAAAATTAGTCTTCCTAGTTCAGAGCAGAATGATGACCCCCAGCAGGTCTCCCCCTCCCTTCCCAGCCCCGACATCTGGAATATCAGTGGAGCTGATTGCCAGCATATATTTGTCCTTAAGACTTTTACTCCCCAAAAGTTAGTCTGTGAAAACAATACAAAAGAGTCAGCAAGAGAGACCAGTCCCCAGAAGATCCTCAGACCAGGACAGTAAACTGCCAGCCGAGGAGGGCACACACACCTCATAAATGCATGGAAGAATGTGCAATGCATCAGAATAAAAGGCATGCAAAGCAAACTATCCTGGGATACCTCTTATTTTTTTTACCTGGCAGATTGGTAAATATCAAAAGGCTTAAAATATTCTGCTGGCAAAGGTAGAGCAAAATGGGCCGGGCGCAGTGGCTCATGCCTGTAATCCCAGCACTTTGGGAGGCCAAGGCGGGCAGATCACCTGAGGCTGGGAGATCGACACCAGCCAGACCAACATGGAGTAAACGCATCTCTACTAAAAATACAAAATAAGCCAGGCGTGGTGGCACATGCCTGTAATCCCAGCTACTCAGGAGGCTGAGGCAGGAGAATCGCCTGAATCTGGAAGGCAGAGGTTGCGGTGAGCCGAGATCGCACCACTGCACTCTAGCCTGGGCAACAAGAGCAAAACTCCGTCTCAAAAAAAAAAGTCGGGCAAAATGGGCATTTTCATAACATGGATGAGAATGCCAGTTGCTACAGCCTCCACAGAGGGCAATTTGACAATAGCTACAAACATTATCAATACACACACTCTTTGATTGAGCGATTCCATTTCCAGGCTTCATCCTGGAAATATATTCATGCATGCTGAAATGAGGTAAGTACAAGCCTATTCATTGCAGCATTATTTGCAGCAGCAAAAAAGTTAGAAATGAGCCAGGCGTGGTGAATCACAGCTGTGGCCTATTACTCTGGGGGCTGAGGCGAGAGGATCACTTGAGTTCTGCCTGGGCAACCTAGTGAGATCCTGTCCTAAGCCACAAAAAAAAGTAAAAAATGACCTAAATATCCATTAAAAGACCTGATTAAAAATAAGTTATACTACAGCCATACAACAGAATAGTATGCCACCTTGAAAAAAAAGGGAGGAAGCTCGTTCTGTGCTGATATGGAAGGGTTGAGACACTGCTGAGCTCAGAGGTCAGCAAACTTTTTCTGTAAAAGGCCAGGTAGAGCAGCCGCAGATAATATGTAAACAAACGAGCAGAGGTTCCAATAAAATGACTTACAGCAACAGGTGGCAGTCTGGCCTTGCCTGGTGGGCCATGGTTTGCCAACCTCTAGTTTAACTGATAAAAACCAAGTCCAGAACAGTCTATACAGTATGCCACCATTTGGGGAGAGTTGCAGAAGACATGAATATGTATGTGCTTGTTTTTGCATATAATTTCTCTTGAAGGACACTCTAGAATGGAGGTCTGCCCACAAAGCTTGAAAAGTCTTCTCAACCTGCTGCCTTATAGAAAAATGTGCTTACCTCTTCACTAGAAATTAATATTGGCGGCTGGGCGCAGTGGCCGAGATCACACTGCTGCACTCCAGCCTGGGCAACAAGAGTGAAACTCCATCTCAAAAAAAAAAAAAAAGAAAGAAAACGAAACTAATATTGGCTGCCTCCAAGGAAGACAAGGAACGGGGTGATTGTGGGGCCGGAAAGAGCCTTTCTCTACTATTGACTCTTTAGTATCTTTTACATGGAAATATGTGTTGATATGTTATCTGGTCAAAATCTAATCTATATATTCTTTTAAACAGCAGATAGAAGACCTTTTGTCTTTTGAAAGTTTTTCAGGAGGAAATCTTAACTGCTAAATTTGTGTTTTTTGTTAAGACAGGGTCCTCACTCTGTTACCCAGGCTGGAGTGCAGTAGCACAACCATAGCTCACTGTAGCCTCAACCTCTTAGGCTCAAGCGATCCTCTGGTCTAAGCCTACCAAGTAGCTGGGACCACAGGCCTGCGCCACCATAACTGGCTAATTTTTCTACTTTTTGTAGAGATGGGGTCTTACTATGTTGCCTAAGCTGCTATTATTTTTTTAAGCAATTATAACTTTGCCATACACGTGGCCCCTTCAACTGTTTCCACAAAGTATTAAACAAAGACTTCTTGGGGGAAACAAAATTCCGGATGACAGTGATTAATGAAGTGCATGAACTAGAGAACTGACATGTAGGAAATAGGGGAAATAAGTGATGTGGAGAATATATGTCTATAAGCCATAGGACCAGGAAAAACTTACTCTTCCTGAAACACCTTGAATCAGGCCATGAGGGAGGGAGTCTGA
Organism: Plecturocebus donacophilus; assembly: GCA_004027715.1. Taxonomy (NCBI): domain Eukaryota; kingdom Metazoa; phylum Chordata; class Mammalia; order Primates; family Pitheciidae; genus Plecturocebus; species Plecturocebus donacophilus. Next base: position 3,761 of record PVKP010052210.1, on the reverse strand, counting down.
GTGGAAGCCCTGCCCACAGGGGCTCTGCCAAGACAGAGCAAGATAGAGCTCACGTCTGTCACTAGGTAGTGGCAGCCTGGAACATTCTGTTGAGTATTCTGAAGATATCCTCCAAGCTCCCAAAGGAGAGCTGGCCAACAGGCAGTGGAGAAAGGCAACCCCACCAACCCTGGGCAGCAGGCAAGCTTTGCAGGTTCATGTTGAGGGTTCCTGGCAAAGAGACTATTGTGGGAAAGCTGTGTCTTGGGGCAGAGGGTGCTCTGGCTGGCAGAGGAAGAAAAGAGAGAAGAACTATATTCAGGTCAGGTGCCTTGCTGAAATAATTATATTGAGTCCAGGCCACAACACTGAGGGGCAAGTATTTTTATTTCCAATATACAGATATGAAAAGTGAGTTTCAGGAAAACTAAATAATGGTGGCTCACACCTGTAATTCCAGCACTTGGGGAGGCCAAGGCGGGTGAATCACCTATGATTAGGAGTTCAAGACCAACCTGGCCAACATGGCAAAACCCCATCTCTACTAAAAATACAAAAAAATTAGCTTGGTGTGGTGGTGCACACCTGTAATCCCAGCTACTTGGGAGGTTAAGGCGAGAGAATCACTTGAACTCGGGAGGCAGAGGTTGCAGTGAGCCGAGATCGCAACACTGCACTCCAGCCTGGGCAACAGAGCAGAACTCCATCTCAAAAAAAAGCTAAATAACGTGCCTTGGTTCACAAAGTTAGCGCATGGCAAGTGGCCTAACTGAATCCATCCCAAGCAATTACACTCCTAGATATGTATAAACCAAATGTGCACGAGAGTTCACCAAAGCATGAGGATGAGATGTGCATAACAGCAGTCTTTGTCATAGCCAGTCTGGAAGCAATCCACACAGCCTTTGAGATAATGGGTAAATTGTGGAAGTCTCACAATGAAAAACTAAAAAATATTATATATTTCAAAATTAAGAAGAGTAGACTTTAAATGGTGTCATCACAAAAAAATAAGTATGTGAGGTGATGGATATGTTAATTAGCTTTATTTAATCATTCTACTATGTGTGTATGTATAAATATATCAAAATATCACATCATACCCCATAAACATATACAATTATTTGTCAATTAAAAATATGGTGGCTCATGCCTGCAATTCATCCCAGCACTTTAGGAGCCCATGAGTTCGAGACCAACCTGGGCAACACAGTGAGACCCTCTCCCTACAAAAAAATTAAAAATTAGTTGAGCATGGTGGTGCACCTGTAGTCAGTTACTCGGGACACCTGAGGTTGGAGGATCACTTGAGCCCAGGATTTCAAGGATGCAGTCAGCCGAAATCACATCACTACACTTCAGCCCAGGCTACAGAATAAGACCATGTATAAAATTAAAACAATAAAAAATATATATAAAATAAAATTAAAATGTAAAATACATAAAATAAATAAATTTGTTTTTCATTCATACATGAGAATGAACAAATGGTAACTACCCAGATCTACTTGGATGAATCTCACACAATGTGAAATTCTGTTGACACAGTATTTAATGAAAAAAAGGCAAAGTAAATCTGGTGTTTGACGTCAGGATGGCGGTTACCCTTCGTGGGTGGAGAGGGGGTTTCCAGTGCTGTTCTTGTTCTGTTGTTTGATCTGGGTGCTGGTTGTGAAAACATATCCACATCCACTTGGATTCATGCACTCTTCTGTATGAACGTTGCACGCCAATAGAAACATCTTAACAACTGAACCACTATCTAATGCTTGTTTTTTTCTATGGCACCATACTCCTTTCCTGGCTGACAGGTATTGGCAGCGGCTGCCGCCATCACATGGGCTGCAGCAGGGAGGCACCTGCAGCAGGGAGGCGCAATGGGAGCTGCACACTCCATGGATCCCGGTGGTCCCGGGTGCCTCTGCTGCTGCCCAAATCTCGGCAGCAGACCCAGACCTCCTGCTGCACAGAGCAGGCAGGAGCCTTGCCCTCTTGGGCGGGGCTGCAGCTGCCCAAACTGCAGCTGTGGATGCAACCTCCCTGGGCTCTTAGCGGGGCTGAGAGCAGGCAGGATCTCCCTGCCTGGGTGCAGCTGCAGCCACCCAACTGGCGGCTGCAGATCTCGGCCTCCTGCTCCACAAAGCAAGCAGGAGCTGGGGAGAAGCAGGAGCCCCTAACAGGTTAGCAGGGGAGCCCTCCCAGGTGCAGGACCTGGGCATCTCTGCAGCCTGCATTCTCGGGCCGGGAAGGCTCCCCATCCCTGCAGGCTCAGGGGTGTCTGCTCCCATCACCTGGACTCTCTTCTCCCAGCACCTGCTTCAATCTAGGAGTGGGGTTGGAGCCGCACCCCAGGGGCCATGAATGGCAAAGGGAGTGAGATTCCTGGGCAGAAAGGGGTGGGTCCCCAGTAAGGCCACTCCTGGCCTAAAGGCTGGGAGCCGGCTGCCAGTCCCCAGGACCGGAGTGGGGACTTGTGGTGCCCCCTCTCTGCTGCCCATGGAGCAATTAGCATGCACTTCACCCCCTCTGAGGTCTATAAAAGCCCCGGACTCAGCCAGAGCAGGAAAGAGGATAGAGAGAGGAAGGGAGGATGAGCTGCAGAGAGGAGCTACCCTCTCTGCTGACAACTGGAGATAACGGGACAGATAACAGCAGAGAGGAGCAACCTTCTTTCTCCAGGGCCTCCTCTCTGCTGAGAGCTGAACACTGCAGAGACGACCTGCCTACAGAGAGAAGCTACTCATTTCGGGTCTCTTGTGAACTGCTGTAACACTCAATAAAGCTCTTAATCTCGTTCACCTTTGACTTGTCTTTGTACCTCCTGGACGCAGGACAAGAACTCAGGTAAAGGTGCCACCAGCCACAGAGGTTTTTGGCCAGAAAAGTGATACCCCAAAGATCCGATAACAGTATGACACAGAAGATGGCATGAAATGGGGCATACTAAAGTGCCAGACTTGCTGTCCAAGACTGGGCTCAAGTCCTGACTTAACCACTATCTACCATCTCCCCTCCCAGCACTCACCTGAAACATGGGCGCTAATTTCTCCTTTGCAGGGTATGTGTATAACAAAGAAATGAGAAACTAACATGTAAAAACGTACTAATAACGTACTAAGAGCCCATGTTATCTGAGCACCGAGTATGCACCATGTTCTCCCCATTCCTTTCAACAAGTCTGAAGTTGAAGGATTCTCCCTATTTTACAGCCAAGGAGCCAAGGCTCAGTGCAGTGAAGAGACACACAGCTCCTAAGAGCTAAGCTGGGTTTACATCCAGGTCTGTCTGATCCAAAGGAACAGCTCTATCCAGGACTGCCAGGAGGACCTGGGAGAGCCTGCCAGAAGCCATGAGGCCCGGTCTGTCCCCAGTGCCTTCAGCTCTAGAGAACAATCAAGACACAAAGGTCATAATGGCTTTGAACTCCAGAATCCTTCACCCCACTCATTTCCAGCAAAGTTCCAGGAACCCTAGGTCTCCTGTTTCTCCCCAACCTTGTTGAGCCCATGGCTCAGTGTTCATTTTCCTCATGAACACTGCTGAGAATATGGCTACTTACTTAGGTGGGGCGCGGTGGCTCACACCTGTAATCCCAGCACTTTGGGAGGCTGAGACGGGTGGATCACCTGAGGTCAGGAGTTCGAGACCAGCCTGACCAATATGGAGAAATCCCATCTCTACTAAAAATACAAAATTAGCCAAGAGTGGTGGCACATGCCCGTAATCCCAGCTACTCAGGAGGCTGAGGCAGGAGAATCACTTGAACCCAGAAGGCAGAGGTT
>PVKP010052208.1:0-12551 GCA_004027715.1 Plecturocebus donacophilus | reverse complement strand
TGGGTCATCTCTCGACGATCTGGATGGCGGGAAGGATATGGGCTTTGGGCCTGCAGAACCCCACCCCACCTTGACCTGGCATTTAGGAGTAGTTGGCCCTGGGCAAGGCTTCACTGCTCCAGGCTCCGTTTCACCCCTAGTTGGGTGCACACAGCCACCTCCAGGGTTGTGGCGAGGGGTGAGAGAGGAGGGAGGGTGAAGGCCGAGTCAGCGCTGGGCGTGGTGCAGGCTGAGACCTTTCTGTCCGTCCCTGCTGTTGACATTCCAGCCCGCTCAGCCGCAGCACACGGTCGGTGTCAGCAATGTGTGTTGATTTACTGACTGAGCGAACAGCACACAGCAGGCCCTGGGCTGCACCAGGGGCGTTTTCCTTTTGTGTCCTCCTGAGCTTCTCTGCCTCATGGCCTCTGGGGAAGAGGCCAGACAGGGAAATTGGAAGGTCCTGGGGGGTTCGGGTTTTTGAGCTGACACAGCTGTGTGCTGGGCCTGTGGAGAGGTCAGGAGAGCTGCGGGGCGGGGGCGTCCACACCGCTAGCCCGAGAGGCTGCAGGGCAGGGGCGTCCACACCGCTAGCCCGAGAGGCTGCAGGGCGGGGGCGTCCACACCGCTAGCCCGAGAGGCCGTGAGGCAGGGGCATCTGGCCTGCAGCTTCCAGGATGTCTTGGTTACCCCTAAACAAAACCGCCCACTGACCTGATCGAGTGGGTGCCCAGCTCCCCACAGGGGCACCATGGGTGACGCTTCTGAGAAAAGTTCAAGGGAGGAAAGGGTCTTTCAGGAAGAGAGAAGATCTTGTGGGCAGCGCCCACCGAGGCCCGGGAAGGCACTGCTGAGTCCTCCTGTGGGTCGGGGGAAGGCAGGGCTGGCAGGGAAGTTTCACGTCAGAGGCTGGCACAGGCTGTAGATTGAAGGCAGGGAGACGGTACTCACTACTGTAGGTACTAGGGAGACATTGAGGGTTGTTGAGCAGGGGAGGGCTGTGTGTCAGTGGAGCAGGGCTGGGTGCAGGCCTGGTCTTGTGTGTTAGCGCTAGTAGTTTTCCAGCTGTGCTCCCCTGAGCCCTTTGGTGGCCCCTGAGCTAAGGAGGATGTGGGGAAGCCAAGCAGAATTCCCCGGTGGTCCCCATTCCCCAAACCAAGCAGCCTGACATTCACGCTTCACTTCTTATACATCACACTTCCAGGTTAGACTTCATTTTGGACAAAATTTCCTGCTGCTTAAAACTTGTTAAACACCTTTGCATAATGAGACTGATGTGGGATGGTTTCGCTTTCATTTATTCACTCATCAAACCTGACCTGAGTGTCCTTTCTCTAGGGCCAAAGCTGGACAGAAGACTTGGGTGACTGAGACTGGGTCCAGCCAGGAGGAGCCCACTGTCCTGTGGGACAGCCTGGGGCTCAGACCAGCTCAAGGGGATCCCAGGCACCATAGAGGGAGGGAGTAGTGGTGGTGTCCTCAGGGGTTGGGGGAGGCTTCTTGGAGGAGGCAATGCTTAATGAAGACCTAAGGAATGAGCAGAAGGTGGCCTTTGGGTCCAGGAGGAAAGCACGTAGCTGGCTGTGGGACCGCACATGCAAAGGCTCCCATGCTGCCTGGGAGCATGGAGGGGTCAGAGAGAAGCCTGCTGGGGTCCCGCGGTGCATGGCAAAGGCCACACCTTCTCGTTAGTTGAGGCAGCACGCTCTTCTATGTGCTCACAGATGAAGGGCGCAGTGAAGACGATGCGGCTTTGGACTCACCCAGCCACATAGGGCTCAGATCCAAACCCTCCCGCCCCAGGGTGGGCCCCTGGCAAGTCTCTCCACCCTTCTCGGAGTGTCTGTTTCCTCAGCTGTAGAAGAGGGGGATCCTACGCACCCAGCATTGCTGTGGAGAAGGCATCTCTCCCGACCCCAAGCCTCATACTAGGGAGACATGAGGTGGGGGGCAGGCACGGAAAGGCAGTGGCGTTGAGGCTGCCAGCTTGAGCCCTGGCCTGGCTCAGTTTCTTCATCTGTAAAATGGGCTTTACCATTTCAGTTCCTCTCTCCCAGGTGGACATGAGAGTTGAATTAGGTGATACCTGTGACGGGCCTGGCCGTGGAGGTTAGTGAGGCCCACGATGTGACGCTGCTGTGAGCCCTGGCCCCGGGAAGTGAGGCCGCTGCCTCCCGGAGCTCGGATTTCCCCCAGCATCCGTCTTGACCAGGCCTGGAGTGTCCAGGTCCCTGGTCTCTCTGGCCTCAGAGTTCCCAGGAGGACTTCTCAGCATGGCCTCAAGTGTCCCATCTCTGGACAAGCCTCTCCAGGGCCAGCCCTGCTGCCATCACCCTCTGGGTCGCCACCTGGTTGGGCTCAGGAGCCTTGGGGGTCCTGTGAAGCCAACCCGGTCACATGGAGGGGATTAGCCATGGCTGTCCACTTTGGGAGAAGTAGCTGGGCAGGCGGCCTCTGCCCCTGGCAGGGAGGGAGAGAGGCAAGGAGCAGCTGGGAGCACTGGCAGAGCGGGTGGTGGCGGGACCATGTCCTTCATGTCACCCAGGGCCACCCCTGCAAAGCCCAGTGGCCCTGAGCATCCAGCCTGGCAGGCAAGGGGCATTCAGGGTGGCGGAGTGCTGCGGGCCTGGCGCTCCTCCACCTCATCATGTGGCCTAGCAGCCCCCACTCCCCAACACGGTGCCCAGTGCCATTTGAGGGTCTGAGCCAGCCAGTGGGGTGAGAGTACCCCCCCAACCCCCGGTGGCAGCAAGTAGAATCCTGGGGGGGCCCAAGGGAAATGAGGCAGTGGTACCTCGGGGTCCTCACACTGAGGGACGCGGTGCCCTAAGCCCGAGAAGACGTGGTCCCCTGTGCTGACATCTTCCTGTCCTGGCCCCCCTGGGCACTAACCAGCAACCCCAGTCGGGGGCCAACGCAGCCTCCAGGGGTCCCTGCACACTTCCGAGGCCATGCATTGGGGTGCCAGACTCCCCAGCTGCAGAGCAGCCCTGTGGTCAAAAGGCAGCCTGGAGTCGCAGCCTCAGGGAATTCCAGCGTACCCGCCCGTGGCTTTCCCAAGCCCACCTCGTGCCCTTGTGTCCAGGGCCGCTCCGAGGCCCTCTGGCGGCTTAGACCCACGTGCGTTTCTGTGGCTGGAGCGACATCCATGTCTGTGGGAACAGCTCCGGGTCTGTCAGAATTTCGTGCCGAGAGCTGTGTAATCAAGACTTGGCAAGATTAGCTTCTTGTAAGTGGGAATTTGGAGGGAAAGGGATATGACTTGGCTGGATATTCAGATCTGGGGAGTACCTCGCCACACTCCCTAATCCCGGGTGTCCCATGGGGTCACTTTTCAGCAGCTGCCTGACAGCCTGATGTCGCATTTTCACATCTGCGGCCGTGACCCTGCCATGACCTCACAGTCGCCTTCCTGAAGCCTGCGTGGCGCATTCGCGACACACGGCCAAGCTCGCAGCTTGAATGTTTCGTGGGAGCACGCCCGACACCGGCGCCTCGTTTCCGTCGAGGATTTCCTTTCTCCCCCCTCTCCATTGTCCTCATGCTGCTCCTCGCCACCTGCCGCCCGGGGAGTGTCGGAAGTGCCCAGGCTGCAGGCAGACCGAAGCTTTCCGGGAGCTTTTTCAAAATGTGCTGCCACAAGTGTCAGAGGACGTTAGAGAAAAGGCCATGTCAGGACGGAGGACGTGATGATTCAATCAGAGATGCGCTCTCTCCCCGAATTAAATTATTCATCATCTCCTTGTCCTTAATAAAATAATGACTGCCTTCGCTGTTTCCCTCCGCCGTAACGGGACTGGCATCCATCTCTGAACGTGAAAGATGCTGTGGGGATGCCTGCCGCCCTGGAGCTGGAGCCCCCCCCCGCCTCCGCCTTCCTCCCCCAGGTCCCGTCTCACCCGCCGCGGGATGGCCCAGCGTCCAGCTCGACCTCTGGGCTGTCAGCCTGGCCGCACCAAGGCCTCCTCTGCATGGTGGCTGCACACTCCGTGTGATCAGCATCCAGACATGTCCAACACCCACGGGCAACGTGTGTGCATGGACTTAGGCACCACTCTGCGGGATTTTCATGCACGTGACAAAATCACGTCCCAGACAGAACATTTCAAAGGACAAGATGAGAATTGAAGGGGAGCTCTAGCATTTTTGCACGGGAGCGTAGCGGCAACCCCACTGCTGGAGTGACCGAGGAAACCCAGCAGGGAGCTCTCTCCCCGGCCCTTCTGTGGTCGGCTGCTGTCCTCGGGGTACAGCCAAGAGGCTTGGGCAGGGCCTTCTGGGTGCCTCACCTCTGACCCCTGCTTGGCTCCCCAACCCCTGCTGCCCAAAATGTGGCCTGGGAACCTACACGTCAAGCCCCACCCACACCTGCCCACCTGTCATCTGCAGCTTAACTAGACCCCAGGAGCTTTCAGGCACACTTGGGAGGTGCCGCCCTGCGGGCTTCTGTGTCTCTGCTGTCCCACGGCCACAGCTGGAGTCTGAAAGGCACTGAATCAGGCTCACCTGTCTCTGTGCCCAAAGTTCTAAGGAATTAATGGAACTCTCAAGAGAAGCCACAGTACAAGTGAGTGCTGGGGAGAGGATGCCAGGGAGCCACCCAGAGTACCTCGGAAGCTGGCCTGTGTGCTCTGCTCTGCCCTGGGCTCTGGGGCACAGGGGCCAGCTGGCGTTTGTCCAGGCCGTGCTGGGCACCAGCTCTCCTGCCCCGTGCCTCACATGGGGGCAGGTGGATGGGGAGGCTTTGGAGTCAGCCTGGGACTTTAATCCCAGATCCCTCCCCGTGAGTGGGAGATGTGAGCAGATCACATACGTTCATGAGCCTCAGCTTATTCATCCATAGAATGAGGCGAAGGGCAGCGCAAGGATCTAAAGACGGGCTTCGGGAGGCTGAGAGCGACTGAGAACACTGGCCTTTGCTTTAAGCTCCTGATGGGCCCAGCGGTAGGTCAGGGGTCCTTGATGTGCAGGAGCCCAGATAAAAACAGGCAGCCCATCGGTGTACTCCAGAGACGTCGGCTCTCAGCCTGGATTCCTCCCCTCCTGGTGCACCTGGAGGCCGCACACTCCAGGCTTGGCTGGTGCTGTCACCAGTTTCCAGAGTGCCCTCTGCTGTCGGTGACCTTTTCCAGGGATGGAGCCTCTTGCTCGTCCTGGTGACCTCAGCCCCTGGCTCTGGGTCTGGCACCCAGAGGGAGCTAAGTGAATAAAGGAGGCTGGCAGGGTCCCAGCGCCTGCACGTGGAAGAAGCCGTGCACGCTTGTGGAGGGAATGGATAACAGTAGCATGTTGCGCGCACTCACTGTCTGCGGTCACAGGGCACTCAGCAGAGGGCGTGCTCGCAACCCGCTCTGAACATTTCACAGTGAGTTCCAAAAACAAAGAAAGAAATGAGCCACTCTGGGCAATTCTCCCTCCGGTGTGCCAGCTTGCCAAAGTGGGGGCTCAGGGGAGCCTGTGTGAGATCGCTGGCCACCCCACCTCCCCAGTCTCTGCCCCTGTATCTCAGCTCTCAGTGTGGCAACAGCGCCACCACAGCCCTCCGCTTCGGTTTTCTTATCATCCTCATTGTACAGGTGAGGAAACTGAGTCACTGACTGTCTAGAGCCCAGGGATCGCGGGGCAGTGGGCCAGGGAACCTGGCCCCGAAGCCTGCTCCTGACCACTATGCTCGGAAGCCTTTCTGAGTGAATGACTGCAGGAATAAGGGAGGGCTGGTGGGCTCGCTCCATGTTATAGGATTTGTTGCAAAGCCTGTTACTAAAAAGAAAATGGGGCTGGGCGCGGCGGCTCACACCTGTAATCCCAGCACTTTGGGAGGCCAAGGCGGGCAGATCATGAGGTCAGGCATTCAAGACAGCCAGACCAACATGGTGAAACCCTGTCTCTACTAAAAATACAAAAATTAGGTGGGCGTGGTGATGCATGCCTGTCATCTCAGCTACTTAGGAGGCTGAGGCAGGAGAATCGCTTGAACCCAGGAGGCGGAGGGTGCAGTGAGCTGAGATGATGCCACCACACTCCAGCATGTGCCACAGAGCGAGATTCTGTCTCAAAAAAAAAAGGAAAGAAAATGGGGCTGTGGTGTCAGAGCCGGTTTAGAAACTGGACATGTTCCAGCTGTGTGACCTTGGGGACAGGAAGGGAATGGTTATTCAGTTTCCCTGGAGCGTCACTCATGTATTCTGAAAAGAGGGTTGAAAAAGGAGACGCCAGTGCACAGTAGGTGCTTAGTGAAAATTTCCTTCCCAGAGTGGAGGTGTGAGTATTACTGGTTGAAAATCCCTGGGGTGGAGGTCGGGGTGGGGAAGCTCTGGACTCCAGGGCCTCTGGGAACAGACCCCAGCCTTGGAAAAGGCTGTATCCTTCTCCACGTCTCTGTTAAAACAATCAGCGCTGGAGGCTGGCAAAGCAATTTGTTGCTTAACTTTAGTGGAAAAATGACATCAGTGAGGTGTGCTCGCTGAATTTGGAAGTGGTGGGGAGGAAAGCTGGGCGGGCTGGGGAGACGGCGGTGCCCCTCTCCTGCCCGCTCCCTCAGGAGTGCCGCGCGGGGCATGCCAACGGCCCTGATTAGTGTTTCAGCAGGAGCCCCGCGCCGCCTGCATACTGATGCACGCTGGGCTGGCACGGAACTGGCGTCCCAGTGGTCACACTGGAAACCCAGATGCAGTAGCAGAGACCAGGGAGGGGTGGAGGCCGCTGATCTCAAGCAGCCACTCCTCGCCCCCACACCGGGGAGTCTGGGGCGTGGATCGAGAATTGGCAAGAGCGGCTCATTTCTTTATTTGGTTTTTGGAACTGCCTGTGAACCAAAGTATTAATGAACTCGTTCACCCAGGAAGCACGCGTGGAGCTTCTACCCTGGGCTGGCAGTGAGCCGGATGCCGCCGTGCGAGGAGCACACCTGGTCAGCCTGGAGCTTTCCATCATACAGGAGCAGGCAGCTTCGCCATCAGGTCATGTCACCTGCATGGCAGGTGCTGGGATTCAACCTGCAGAACGCGCCCAACCACCCATGAGTGAGCCCCTAACTCTAGCTGGAGAAACCGGAGAAGGCTCCGTGGGGGTGGAACAGGTGGGATCTTTTGTGACGGGCATGGAGGGATGAAGAGAAGTTCACCAAGGGAAAAAGAAGGCCCCCTAAGAGAGGCTGCAGCCTGAGCTCCGGATGCTAAGGGAAGGGCTGTGGTCTGTTCAGGGAGATGGGAGCTGCAGCCGGTGGAGAGCTGGTGGGAGCGGGAGGTTGGCGGACGCGGGCCTGGAATGCCGTGCTAACTAGCTTGGGCTGAGCCCCGACGGGAAGAGAGCTGGGAGCGCTTTGCAGCAGAGAAGGGCTCTGTGTTTAGGTTTGTAGTTTAGGAAGGTGTGTGTTGCGTCAAGAATGGATTATTTTAGGAGAGTTTGTACCCACTCAAAGGTAGGACTGGGGGCCGCTGCACTTTTGGGGATCCCTAAAAACGGTGTCCTGTGACCATTCCCATTGGGATCAATGACAAAAAGACAGAGAAAGTTCACCCCAAACTTCCTCCCTGGTCCGGACTTTCTGCACTTTGGCACTCTGGATGTACTCATGTGTGCTGGGCCCCGGGACAGTGCCTAGCACAGGGGAGGGGCCCGAGAAACGCCGCTGGGGAAGGGGGGGGCAGTGCCACTTTCCTCCTCAAAGCCGCCGGCTCTGGCCACGGGTCCCACCAGCACGGCCTCCACTGCGGCTCCTCACTACAGGCTGAGGCCACGGGGTGGCCTGACCTTTGCCCCAAGCCCTGGGGGTTCCGCCCAGGTTATGTCACCTCTCTAGAAAATGCGGATGACAAAGCACCCCCCTTGCTGGGCTTTTATGGTGGTGAAGGGAAGACGGCATTAGCTTCTCGTGGGGCGAATTATACCCGTGGCCACTGGGGGCAAGAAGGGCCGGGCAGCTCCACTGGGGTGAGCGGACGCGGGAGGACCAGGCAGCCCCGAGCAGGAGGCCTCTGCTCCGCGGCAGTGTTCTGCATTTAGCCTTCAGGCGCCGCCAGGGCATGAATATTTAATCCCAGTGGTTGCCATTTGTCTTGGCACTGTTGGTACTATTTTTTCCTTTTTAATTTAGCAGAACGGCACACATCTTGCGAGTTTCTTTACATGTAAAATGTGTGGTATTCAGGCTTCATCCCAGCTGCTGTGCGAGCTGGCAGGGAGGGGAGGGTGAGTGGGCTTCTCCTGGTGGCGGGAGGTGACAGGCTTCCCTGTGTGAGGCACCAGGGTGGGCACAGGCGCTGTGAGGGGCCAGGAGCTGGAGCCATCTCCTTTCTGCTGGTTTTGGTGTTCATAGTAACACATCTCCCCGCTCCAGGGGCTTGTGCCAGATGCATGCACTTTTATTTTAAGTTTGTTTTTTCTCCTTTATAAAGATACATAGACATTATAAAACATGTAGAAAATAATGAAAAGAAAAAAAATCATACATGGTCCTACTCACCAGGTACAATACAGCGTCCCCCCTTCTAATAGTTACACATATACACGAGGTTAGTATGTGATTTCCATCAAGATGGTGACTAGGACACAGCCCAGACAAAGGCATGGCTTGTTAGCAGCTGCCATTTTTTGGTGCAGGGATAAGGGCTTAGGGGAATAACCCATGATGACCCTGGGAGGTGGGTTCTCTGGTCATTCTCATCTAGCAGATGAGGAAACAGAGCTGCAGAGGCCAAAGAACTATGCAGGGTAGAAGGGCGGGGGCAAGGTGGGGACCTGGGGCTCTAGCTTGATAGAAATCTTTTGTTAGTTGCCCCAAATGTCACAACTCGAAGGCTATTGGTATCCACATGGTGTGTATTCAGCTCTCAAAATTTTTTCCACACGAAGGGATACAAATGGGCAAGCATGCTCTGAGTGACTTCTGCTGGAACCAACGTCCACAAACCAAAAGGTGCTTCTTGGTCTTGTCTCAGTCTGATGAGACCCTCAGGGCAGGTGGGGTGGGAGTGTGTCTGGTTCACACCCCTGCAGTCACTCAGGGGCCCAGGCTCCTGCCTTCTTGTGACTCTGCCCTCCTCTGGATCCAGGGGCAGAAAGAGGCTGGTGGGATTCCACAGGGGAGGGTGTTATGGCTGGTCCACCGTGGCACCCAGGACTCTTCCCACATTCTACGGGCCAGAGCTCAGTCACGTGGCCACGCCCTGCTCAGAGGAGACTGGGGAATGTGGTCTTGGTGTGGGGGCGGGGGGTGCCTGGAGAGAAGCAGCTTGGCGAGCTGGTTCTGGAGACTGCGTCGTCTGTAACACAGGCACGCACCCACCGGCTTCAGGTCCACACCCCGCTCTCTCTCTGGCTGCGGTGGAAACATGGGGTCCTGTATGAGGTGGCCACCTTGGCCCAGGCTGGTGAGGACCGAGCCCAGGGAGCAGGGCATATGGGTGAGAGGCAGAACCGTGGATGGCCCGCTGCACATGGGGTGTGGGAGAGGGCAAATCCAGGCAGACGCCCAGCCCTCTGGCCTGGGCAATTCCCTGAGAAGTAGTCCCAGAATTGGGCCAGGGGTGCTGGGAGGCACAGGCCCTTGGGAGGTCCCAGAACTCGCTGGACACTGTCGCTTGACCTCTATTTACCATGTGCTTTGTTCTGGCGGGACAGGAAAGGACCTAAACACCCGGGGAGGCACCCTGCTGCCTTTCTCTTTGGAGATGGGTGGGGCTTGTGTATGCATGCGGCTCAGTGGCTCCGTGGGGCCTGCACTGAGCTTCTGAGGCCTCCTGGATCCTGAAGGAGCCAGGGCTCTGGCTCCCTCAGCCCTGGGCTCAGTCCCAGCTCTGGCCTCTGGGGGGATGCCACCCAGCTCTTGGTGTCAGCTGCCACTGTCACAGAAGGAGAGGCTGTACGCCAAAATGCTCTTTAGCCCTGGCTGCCGAGGCTCCCGGAGCCAGTCCCAGCACAAGGCTTCCTCTGCAGTTTCCTGGGTGCTTTTCTGCCCCTCAGGAGTCTGTTCTGCTGGCGGGGCCTGGGAGGCTCAAGTCCCTTGGCCCCTTTATCACAGGAGTTAGCTGCCAGCTTGGGGTTTGAGTGGGCTCCTGCCCAGGGGCTAGCTCTGCCCTCCTGGCTTCAGATGCAAGATCTGTGTGTTTCTGCCCCACGGAGCCACACTGAGGCGTGAGGATGGCAGCAGGTCCTGACTCAGTGCCCCCAGCTCCCACGCCTGCATCCGTCTCAACGGTCCCCTGCAAGGCACAGTTGTTCTCTGTCTCCACATCACTCTGCCACCCTCTTCTGAGCATGCTCTGGGGGGTCGTTCTCCTTGTTCACTCTAAGAACTGATCACAAGGCTTCCGTGTGAATAGCCCCAGATCTCAGTGGGACTCCACCATCCTCCTTCCAGGTATGGAGCTATCACTATTAACATCACCATGGGTCAAAACCTTGTTGGTGGTGACTGAGTCCTGCAGCACCCAAAGCCTTGTAAGCATGGCTGTAACCAAGCTGGTCCCATCCCCTTCATCCCACGCCTCAGTCCTCAGTACCCATGGGATCAGCTCAAGGCCTGGAATACGGCAGTTGTTTTAGAAGGGTGCACTGAGAGAAGATGTGTGCATAACATGGAGAGTAGGAATTACTCTCTGCCTGGGGAAGAACCAAGAAGCCTCACAGCTCTGGATGCAGTGGGGGCACTTGCAAAAGGTTTGTCGAATGCATTAATACACAGGGCGAATGAATGAATAGACGCTCTGTGCTTTCACAATGCAAGAGCAAGTCTTGCATTTCAGCTCACCCAGCTTCACCTTGGTCAGCTGAAATGCCCTCTCTAGTCCCAACTGCTTGTCTTGGATCCTAACCGTGTCTTCGTCTGTCGACAGACGCTTATTGTCAGCGTTGTGTCGGGGAGATTAGGTTTTTGAAAGGCGAAGATGTTCTCTGACATTCAGGGGTTTGGGTTTGGAGATTGCATTTGATCTACCCCTTTCTATCCAAAACACCATATCTGTTGTCAGGCAGCTCTGCATTTCACTCCCTACTCCACATCTGGTGGCTGTGTGACCTTGGACAAGTCACTTAACCTCTCTGAACTGCAATGTGCTCATCTGAAAATAGGAAAAGTAAACAGCACTACTCTGAAGAGTTGTTGTGATGGTAGAAATGAGGAACACTCCTAAAGTGCTTAACACAGAGCTTGACAACGAGGGGAAGACATGATGACGAGCATCGTGAGGCTGGCGGTGCTGCTGGTGGTGCCAACAGTGATAGGAGAGATGGCGATGATGGTGGTGATGATGCTGTTGGTGGCGATGGTGATGGAGGTGATGGCGATGGTGGCGGTAATGGTCGTGGTGATGACAATGATGGTGGTGGTGGTGATGATGGTGGTGGTGGTGGTGATGCTGTTGATGCTGATGGTGAAGTGATGATGGTGATGGAGGTGATGGTGACGGAGGTGATGGTGCTGGTGGTGGTAATGGTCATGGTGATGGTGGTGATGACGATGGTGATGATGGTGATGGAGGTGATGGTGATTGGTGATGGTGATGTTGGTGGTGATGGTGATGGAGGTGACAGTGATGATGATGGCAATGGTGATGGTGGTGGTGGTGATGATGGTGGTGATGGTGATGATGGTAATGGTGGTGATAGTGTTGATGGTGTGGGTGATGGTGATGACGACAATAATGTACCTCGTAGCAGGGGACTGGAAAACAGAATGCAGAGACAGTGCTCACAAAAGTTCTTTCTCCCAGAAACTCAGTGCTTTGGGAATGCATTGGTTGCTTTTGTGCAAACCCGAATTCTAAGCTGTGGTTAGAATGTGTGGTTCATTGATCTTCACTCAGGCTCCCTGGCAGGCTAAGAGCAGGAGGTGATGTATCAGAACCTCCAGAGGAGCCCTGTTTATCCAGGCAGAGCCTGCTCTCGAAATGCATGTCTGGATCTGTAGCTTCCTTCCAGCCCTGCCAAGGCTTCCAAGTCTCTTGCTAACAGATCCCCAGTCCTAGCTACACATGAGTCTCTGGGGCAGATCTACAGATTATGAAGCCTGGACCCCACCTCCAGAGATTCTGATTAATTTGAGTTGGAGTGGAGCCCCTGTGTCTGTTTAAAAAGCTCCCCAAGTGATTTTGATCTGCAGCCATGGCTGAGAATCCCTGCAAAGAATTTCATTCCTTCTCATTGCAGGGCTGTTTAAAAACAATCACTGCCTGGCATCTAGTGGGGAGGTGAACAGGCCTCTGAGATTAGTGGCACAGTGAGTGGTCCCCTCAGAGTTTGTCATCACAGATGGGAAGGCAGTTGTTATCAAACAGTGGGTCTTCATGCTGGGCACTCTTAAAAAGCCAGAAGAGTGAAGGCCAAAGGCCACAAAGATTCACTGAAGTCACAGGGCCAGCAGGTCCAGAGTCCTCCAGGGAAGTTCATGGCCTTCTTGAGCAATTTCTAATAAATGAGGAAAGGGGGCCCAGATTGTTTCACTGAACTTCCCAGGGTCACACAGTGAGTTACTATATCTATCCACTCATCCACCATCCTTCCATCCTCCCATCCCTCCATCCATCCATCCATGCATGTATGCATCCCCCTCCCATTCATCCATCCTCCCATCC
>PVKP010052207.1:0-12550 GCA_004027715.1 Plecturocebus donacophilus | reverse complement strand
TCAACACCCACCTATGAGTGAGAACATGTGGTGTTTGGTTTTCTGTTCTTGTGTCAGTTTGCTGAGAATGATGGTTTCCAGCTTCATCCATGTCCCTGGAAAGGACAGGAACTCATTATTTTTTATGACCGCATAGTATTCCATGGTGTGTATGTGCCACATTTTCTTTATCCAGTCTATCATTGATGGGCCTTTGGTTTGGTTCCAAGTCTTTGCTATTATAAATGGTGCTGCAATTAACATATGTGTGCATGTGTCTTTTTAATAGAATGATGTATAATCCTTTGTGTGTATACTCAGTAAAGGGATTGCTGGGTCAAATGGTATTCTATTTCTAGATCCTTGAGGAATACCCACACTGTCTTCCACAAGGGTTGAACTAATTTACACTCCCACCAATAGTGTAAAATCATTCATTTTTCTCCACATCCTCTCCAGCATCTGTTGTCTCCAGATATTTTAATGATTGCCATTCTAACTGGCATGAGACGGTATCTCAATGTGATTTTGATTTGCATTTTTCTAATGACCAGTGATGATCAGCTTTTTTCATATGTTTGTTGGCTGCATAAATGTATTCTTTTGAAAAGTGTCTGTTCATAACTACAAATAACATTTTTTTTTTGTTGGGATGGAGTCTCGCTCTGTCGCTAGGCTAGAGTACACTGGCAGGATCTCAACTCACTGCAACTTCCACCTCCCAGGTTCAAATGATTCTCTTGTCTGAGTCTCCCAAGTAGCTGGGACTACAGGTGTACACCACCATGCCCAGCTAATTTTTGTATTTTTAGTAGAGACAGGGTTTCATCATGTTGGCCAAGATGGTCTTGATCTCTTGATCTTGTGATCCACTCACCTTGGCCTCCCAAAGTGCTGGGATTACAGGTGTGAGCCACTGCACCTGGCCCAAAATAACATTTTTAACAGAGTATGTTTTCTGAAATTTGTTCTTTGTTTTTTAGAACCAAAATACAATAAAAGTAGTTAAATGTAACGTTGTTTTTCTACACCTCCCTACATTAAGCTATGTCTCATCTAATTTTGCATTTCTATTCACCCACCAAACCATGCACCCATCTGTTTGTATGTACATTTATCAATGAAACATGTTTGGAAGAGTTCACAGTTGCTACCATCTCTATTAATAGCTAAGATGCTATGGTAGCCACGTAGAAGTCTTCAACTGATTCCGTTCATTGTAATGAAATTTGCTTGTTTAGTGAACTTCTTTAGCTACAGTATTCAGATGTTAAGTTTGGATCTTAATATTAAAGAAATCCAGTAAAAAGTGAGTGGTTAACTTCTAGTCTCCTTGGTTCACTGGGCATTGTGATCTACAGCCCATTTTTATTATTGTCCTTTCTTCTTTTATTTATAATATTAAAATGTTTCTTCCAGTATGAAACAAAAATTACTTAGTTCCTTACGCTGTAAAAAAATTCCTGTCTCCCCCTTATGTGAGTGATCTCCAAGGACTTATTCTCAGGAGCTGTTATTTATAAAGAAAGAATAACAAAATGTTCTTACATCATGGTCTTCTAAAACATACTCACTAGCCAATATTGGTATGGCCATATACAACTCCCCAAACCTTTCTCCAATTAAAAAAATGTGTTAAAAATAATTTTAGAGACATACAAGTAAAAGATTCATTGGCTATCAATATATTTATCCCCAGCCTACAACATAAAATACTACATACAAAGTTAAAACTCTTCGTGAACCTTTTCTTGATACTATTTTCCTCTCTCTATTTCCAGAAGTAACCACTATGTTGAAATTTGGGCGCATTATTTATATTTTTAAAATACATTTGTACCAAGCCATGTGAAGTAGGAAGCGAGACTCCAATCCAAAGGTAGGGCTTGAACACTGGAGGAGATTGAAGACTAGCTAAAACAGAGCCAGAGCAGAATCAATTGTCTAATCAGACACACCCACTAGCATGCTATGTAAATTTACCATTGCCATGGCAACACCTGGGAGTCACTGCCCCTTTACATGGCAATAACCCAAAAGTCATTACCCCTTCACTAGAAATTTCTGCATAAACTGCCCCTTAATCCACATGCAATTAAAAGTGGGTCTAAATATGACTGTAAAACTGCTCTGAGCTGCTACTCTCTGCCTCTGGGGTAGCCTTGCTCTGCAAGAGCAATCTTGGAGCTGTAACACTGCTGGAGCTGCAACCTGCCTCTTCAACAAAGCTGTTTTCTTCTATCTCTGGGCTTACCCCTGAATCCTTTCCTGGGCAAAGCAAGGAACTCTTGTGGGCTAAGCTACACGTTGAAGCTTCATCTACCCTCATAGTATCAGGATAACTAGGAAGTAAAATAAAAGCCTTTGTCTAGGTGATCGGTTTGAAGTCCCTCATTGTTTGAGTGCCCCAAGGCACATCCTTGTCACCTCTTCCTCTGGTTCTTTCTCTTCTGATTCCATTGTGTTATTCCATCAGTCATTTTATCTTCAGTCCTAAATTATGCTTGCAGTTAGATATTGAGTCTAAATTCCAGTCTTATGCCTCTTGCTTTTAGCTTCCTATTAGCTGTGTGTGGGCAATTAAGGGAGGATACTTGGTTGTGTTGACTCTGGGATGCCAGAGTCATGTTGTTCTGCAACCCCAACTTGGTGTTGAGTTCACTGTTGGCAGCTCTTGGGTGGCTCTGAGATTTTGGCATTTGGTGAGGGGACCCTCATTGGCTGAAACTTGGGCACTCCATGTTTTCAGCAGTGGTATTTTCGGCCATTCTCTGAAGTTTTTGGCATTGGCATTCCCTCTATGATTGTGGGTTATAACCCCTCTCCATAGGGTACTATTAGTCTTGCCTTTTTTGTGCTCTACCAGTTATAAGTATTATTTTCCTAATAGCTGATTGCAAGCCCCCTTCCTATGTGCTGTCTTACAACTGCCTTGCTCAAGACCCTCTTGGTCAATGGAATTGGGAGTTTCCAGGTTCCTGACCTGATGGACAGCCACCTACAGTGCTAGACAAGTGGTCACCTGAATATTCTTTTAGTCTCTCTGCTAGTGGGTAGGTTCTCCAACAAGTCAAGGACTCAGAGGTCTCCCCCTCGGCAATGCTGTTGACACCTTTCCCCTCCTCCCTTGCACAGTAACCATTTGTCTAGCCCCTCCTCTGTGTAACGCTTGCTGTCTATGGAATTTAGACTCAACATCTAACTGCCATTTGAAGCTTGTAGTCCACTGTTGTAACAACTTGCTATCAAGTTGAAAATTAACAAGGAAAAGTGACTAGGCATTTGCTAAACTTAGGCTAGCTGAAACCTCTTGTAGTAATCCTTCCTAGACATGGGGAAAACAGCAAATATCCCAGAGGACTCACTACTAGAGTGTCTTTTAGGCGATTGGCTTGAAGAAGGAGAAACTCATTTTCTATTGCAACACCATTTGGGTTCAGTGCAAATTAGAAAGCCTGCAGATTTGGCCTGAAAATAGTTCTATATGTTATAATGATATTTTAAAATTAGACTTACTTTGTACAAAGGAAAGAAAATGGGAAGAAGTCCCTTATGTGCAGGTTTTTATGGCCCTTTACCATCTCATGTTACTTCCAGATAGTCATGCCTAAGGAATCCCCTTTAAGCTACTCCTCATAGAAAGCCTGTGCCATCTCCAGGGTCTCTTCAGTCCTCCAATTTTCAGGAAATGGTTCCATCAGTTCTCTAACGAAGAATTCCATTCCAAAATCATCAGATACCTCTCCCCCTTATTCAACTAGCCCTAGCCTAGGCCCCAAACTGCCCAGGAAGGTGAGTCCAACCAGTACCACCATGAATGGGCCTCATATCAGCCCCTGAAGTCAAATCTACATCTGTTGTGGGAGGTAGCTAATGGAAGTGAGGGAATACTTAGAGTACAGATGCCATTTTCTTTGTATACTTTGGCTTTATACAAGGAGAAATTTGGACAATTTTCAGAGAATCCAGTAAAGTTGATAGAGGAGTTTGTGAAGTTGTCCATGTTCTTTGATTTAAGATCTCATGACTTACAAATAGCGTCATCCACTTGCTGTGCTGTGGAAAAAAAGTAGAGGAAAAAATATATGGTTATGTCAATGAATTATGACAAGTTTAGAGAAATAACTCAAGGCAAAGAAGAAAATTTTACTTTGTTTCAGGGTTGTTTGATGAGGCATTGAGGTAATATACTAATGCAGACCCAGACTCCCCACAAGGGCAGGCTCTCCTGAACATACATTTTATTACTCAACCTGACACTGACATTAGGAGGAAGCTACAAAAAACAGCAATGGGACTTGAAACTGCTATGAGCCAACTCCTAAATTTAGCCTTTAAAGCTTGCAATAGAGGAAAAGCAAAAAAGTTGAAAACAAACAAACAAAAAATGAAACCAAAAGAAACAGCCAAAAAGAGCAATTGTTAATAGTTGCTTTAATCCCCTTCCCCCTTCTCCAGGTTACTTGTCTTGAGAAAATGTCACAAAATCTGTGTCTGGGATACCCAGAAAAGAGCACCGAACTCCCTGGCTCTGGGCCAGAATCAATGTGCCTACCATGAGCAAGAGGGCCATTGACAATGAGAATGTCCTATCTGTCCCCAGCAAGAGAGGGAAATAAAAGGCCATCAATACTAGTGCTAACTATCTTAGTAGCCCCAATAAGCTGCCTTACTTAAGTATATTTGCTGGGAGTCTTGGACACTTGACCTAATGAGCAGCTTACTGCAGTGGCATACAAGCAACTACCTGAACATTTTTGTTTGCTGGTTTTCCCACTTCTGAATGAACGCTCTGGTGGCTTGGAGACTCTGGGATCTCACCCTGAGCAATGCAGTTTTCCCCCTCCCCTTGTTATTTGATGCTATGGGATCCCCTTCTTTGCTTCTTCCTTTTTTCCATAACTACTGGGGCAAATAAAATTTGGCCAGGTAAATAAGTCCCAATTTTGTAAGTAACTTGAATCTAGTTGTCTTGTATGGGTAATTTTATCTAATGTGTTTGTTAAGGTGTATATACAGGTATTGTGATATGTGTTGTGTTTATCGTGCTATCAAATTGGGTTATGTATTTTTAAAAAGTGCTCATAAATTAAACAAGATTAGTCAAAGCTTATTGGTTTGAAGAGAATGTTATGACCTAAATTTAACATTAAGATTTTTACTTATATAAATCACTGATGTTCATAGGCTTTAAAATGGCTAAAATGGCTTTCAATGGTGACTAGCTTTGTGTGATATATTGGTTCTTAGAGGTGGTCTAGATAAAACTGTTGAAAGTGGTGTAAAACTGTTAAATACATGTGAATGGAATAGGTGCTTAAATATTGAGTTTACTGTGTGGTTTAAAGTGTTAATGGTGCAATAATTTTCACCTATAGAATGACAATATCTGGTGGGCAGTTCAGGATATCTTGCTTCCTAGGTTTATATAAAATGTTCCAAAGAAATGTATTTTTTTTTGGGAAAAATAGTCTAATTCAGAAGTTATTAAAAGGGAAGTTAAAAATATGAGAGAATCTGTGAGTAAAAAAGAAAGATGTAAAGAATGCTGTGGATAGAAAATGTGTTTTGTTTTGTAAGGAAGTATATAAAGAAAGAGTAATCTTATATGAGGAGGGATATTATACAGTAAAATCTTGTCCTAGAGTAAAATGACTGCTTATGTAAGAAAGAGGTAGTATAGGACAAGTCAGAAAGGTCAAGCATGTTGTAGATGGCCTGTGTAAATCATGATAAGGTTCATAAGGTTCATCTAGGAAAGGAATTTTGTGTATAATTAAACTTGCTAAGATTAAAGAAAATTGTAGTAGACTCTAAAAACTGGTCTATATATTGGAATCAATTTTTCTCAAGATATTAATTTGCTACATTAACAGATATTTTTCTTTTCAATCCAATCCTATAATTTATTTTTTTTTAATTTTCTCAGATTCATTTAATTCTCTGTTTTAGCAATTTTTGTCAGCTCCTGTATTTTTCTCCTCTGATCATAACTGCTGTTGTGGCCTAATATACAGTGTTTTGTCTTAGAGGTCTGTGGGAGCAGTATTTTCCCCCAGTATAGCTTAATTCTATTCTCTTGGTTTTTCTTTATGTGTAACCTTAATTTTAGCTTTTGATTGTTCACTCTTATATTGCTTAGAAGGGCTCTGGGGCAGGTTGGGAACTGCCAAACTTCATTCCCTTCAGCTAGGAGTGGGGTATTCAGTCTTTTGGGAGCTATAGCCTAGTCTGGGAAAGTGGGAGTACTTCCCCCTTCTGGAAAACAAAGACTATCTAAGAACCCCCATTGGTACAGGGGAAAAATATCTCTGCAGACCCAACTTAGAAGCAAAGGATAAACATCACACCTTGCTGGGCTTCTTTCTGTGCCACACCTGGGCTTATTTTTGTTTGTGGCAATGAATAGGAGGAAGTTATAGCCTGTAACTGTTCCTGACTCTTTAGGGAGTCACCTTTTCTCTTAGGAGTACCTTCCTCTTATATATAAAAAACCTGAAACAGAGGAGAATATATGTTGGCCACCCTTGCCCCTCCTGGGGTCACTGTCTCTAACCTTATAAGACTAAATTATACCAGAAGTAAGTGAGAAATAGGATTAATTCTGACAGGAATTGGGGCCATGATAGGGTAAGCAGCACCCTGGCTATGGTAGCTTTGCCTCAAACCCTAGAAACCTTAGCCACTAACACAGGTTAGGCATTAAAGGAAATTTAAGATTCCTTAGACTCTTTGGCAAATGTAGTCCTTGATAACAAACCAGCATTGGATTATTTGCTAGCTGAACAAGGTGGAGTCTGTGTACCTTTATTATTAACAAAACTTCCTGCACATTTATTAACAACTCTGAGAAGTTGAGATTAACATTCAAAAAAGAGAGATTAACAAGTTGAGATTAACATTCACAAAAAACTTGCAAGGTGCAATGGCTCACCCCTATAATCCCAGTACTTTGGGAGGCCGAGGTCAGGAGTTCAAACCAGCCTGGCCAACATGGTGAAACCCTGTCTCTACTAAAAAAAAAAAAAAATCAAAACTTAGCTAGGCATGGTGGTGGGTCCCTGTAATCCAAACCACTCAGGAAGCTGAGGCAGGAGAATCACTTGAACCCAGGAGGTAGAGGTTACAGTGAGCAGAGATCACGCCATTGCACCCCAGCCTGGGTGACAGAGTGAGACTCCATCTCAAAAAAAAATAAAAAGAAAAAAAATTCAAAAAAAACCTGTGAGCAAGCTACCTGATTCCATAGGCATAACCAGGGCACTGATCCCCAACTATATCTGGTCAACTGTTAAAGATGTCTCTGCAAGTCTCACCTGGCTTTTTAACTCTCTCAGCACTCTTGATAACTATCTTGTTGTTTAATTTTTAGCCTTTGTTTGCTTAACCTCTTAGTACAGTTTGCATCTTTTAGATTACAATGGTTCCAGGTAAAAACAATGCTGGCACAAGGCTTCCAACCCATCCTGTCTTCTAACCTGGAGAATAAAAGCATCCTGCCTTGTGGCCCCTTAGATCAAGTATCTAGAGATACTTACTTTTCTGGTGCTAGGCAGGGCCTACGTCCACAAGCTCAGCAAATGTAGTTGCAGGACACATGCTTCTGCGCTTCTGCAGCACCATTAAGATTAGGAGTAGGTTAGGTGTGGTGGCTTACACCCATAATCCCAGCACTTTGGGATGCTGAGGTGGGTGGATTTCCTGAGCTCAGAAGTTTCAGACCAGGCCGAGCAACATGGCAAAATCACATTTTCACCAAAAATACAAAAAAAAAAAAAAAATGACCAGGCATGGTCAACACATGCCTATGGTCCCAGTTACTCAGGAGGCTGAGATGGGACCACTTGCTTGAACCTGGGAGGTGACAGTGGCAGTGAGCAGAGATCTTGCCATTTCACTTCAACCTGGGTGACAAGAGTGAGACCTGTGTCAAAAAAAAAAAAAAAAAAGAAAAAAGATTAGGAGGAGTATCTAATTTCTGAAAGGGGAACAAGGTAGGAGGTAGGAAGCAGGACTTGACTCCAGAGGTGGGGCTCTGAGGAGTAGGAGGAGAGGTAAAGCAGCTTTGAAATTAGACACGCCCACAAGTGTGGCATGTCAATTTACTGTTGCCATGGCAATACCTGGGAGTTACTGCCTCTTTTCATGGCAATGACCTAATGACCCAAAAGTTATTATTCCTTTCCTAGAAATCTCTGCATAAACTACTCTGTAATCTGCATGCAATTAAAAAGGAGTATAAATGTGACTGCAAAACTGTCCCAAGCTGCTACTCTCTGCCTACAGGACAGCCCTGGTCTGCAGGAGCAATCACAGAGCTTAACACTGCCTCTTCAATAAAGCTGTTTTCTTCTACTTCTGGCTTGCCCTGGAATTTTTTCCTGGGTAAAGCCAAGAACTCTTGTGGGCTAAGCTCTACCCTGAGGCCTTGCCTGCCATGCATCACCTGCAGTTCCTGGACACCCTAATGAACTTCCTAGCTGCAGTCTTCGAAGGTGGCTTCTTGATGAATATCTCTGGTGTCCCAGCCAGAGTGTTAAGTTCAACAACACCAACCCTAGGCAGCTTCTAGGTGAATTTCTTCAGCATTCCATGAAGTAGTTTTCTGCTGGCAAATCTCAGCCTGTGCTACCTCAATGAACTGCTTAGCCATTCAGTAGCCTACAGCCATACCTTTTAAAATGAGGTCTGAATCTAAGCTTTAGGGAGGTTGTGAAGGGGACTCCTCTCCCAAGTTTGCTACCTTTTTGGTACTCTGCATTGACCCTAGGGGTAGTAATAAGAGTTTCTCCCTATATCTGAAGGTCCTTTATGCTTTAGATTTTACTTTATCCCCTTGGTAGTCATTCTTCTGTTGCTAGTTAATAATCCTTTATATTAAACATTCATCGTTCATATTACTTTATGGTTTCTATTTTCTGATTTTGCTCTGAATACTATATTATTTAAGCATATTTTCACTCCATAACATCTCTCAAAGTTTAATTATATAGAGCAGAAATATACAAGATTTTTTTCTCTCTTTTTTATAGGATAACTCTATCAATATTCCTACAAACTAAAGGAGAACAAATTCAATTCACATTGGTTTAAAGATCCTTAATGCCTTGTCATGGCATTAAACACATTCCTTATATTACAAAATACATTACATTATATAAATACATAGTTAATACACTTCCGGGACTACTGAGGCATAGTGTTTCTGCAACTTACTTAAAGTTTTGCATGTATTACAGAGGGAGCTCAATATTAAACTTAGTTTTTCCTTTATTTGCAGTGTTGTGACATTATTATATTATAATCTCTTGCATGCCATTTTCTCAGATGTGATCCTTGACAATGTTTATTACTATTAGTCTCTCTCCACATTCATGAACATAAAATTTGAGATGAGAATTCATTACATTTAACCCCAGGAAAACAATGCATTTCCAGGTTAGCTATGCACATCTGCATAAATTCTTTCTGCTTTGTGGTTTAGGTGATGTTAACTATGCAGTTTGAGTTATGCAAGAGATGTCTGAATTAATAGTGGTGATAAGAGATGGGCATCAAACAGACTGGAGGCCAAAATGGGCAGTGTGGCAAGCATTCATTTGTGAAGATGTTAAATGTGTATGTGTAGAACTGGTGCTCTCAGAAGAAGTGACAAAGGCAGGAGTGGAGAGTTCCTGGTGATTTAGAAGGAGCAATGCTAAGATTTGCTGGCAAATTGTTTTGGGATTAGCATTTGATTTAAGCTTTGGTTTAAGGTTCAAGTTTTGGCCTAAATTACAATAATGCAATACTTTCTGCCCGATGACCTAGGAGGTAGCAGTTCTCTTGATGAGAGGCAGCAGAATGTAAAAATTCAAAGCACTTGCTCTAGAGCTCAAGCTTTCTGGGTTCAAATTTTACCTTTACTACTTTCCAGCTAAGTGATCCTGCTTAAGTTACTTTCTGTGCTTCATGTTCCTTATCAATAATTGGGCATAATAGTATTTCAGCATCACAGGGTTTGGTTTATTGAGGATTATTCAAAATTGCTAAACATGAAAACTGCTTAGAAGAATGTATATAATGAACAGTCTAAGTGTGTTATAAATTCTCATCATTATGAGTGATATAGACTATATGATAAATCAGTGCTTTCAGGTGTTTTTGTTTGTTGTTTGAGTTGTTTGTTTGAGACAGAGTTTTGCTCTTGTTGCCCAGACTGTAGTGCAATGGCGCTATCTCAGCTCACGGCAACCTCCGCCTCCCAGGTTCAAGTGATTCTCCCACCTTAGCCTCCTGAGTAGCTGGGATTATAGGCATGCAACACCACACTCAGCTAATTTTGTATTTTTAGTAGAGATGGAGTTTCTCCATGTTGGTCAGCCTGGTCTCAAACTCCCAACCTCAGGTGATCCATTTGCCTCATTCTCAACCTCCCAAAATGTTGGGATTACAGGCATGCACCACCACCCCCGGCCTCAGCTGTCTTCTAATAAACAATTTTCCTCAGTATATCTTAATCTAGGTTATGGCATCTGAATAAATCATTTTATTATTAAACTGTCTAGATAATTAAACAACAATGTGGTCTCTGAGTGAAAAAATTAAACATATTCTGTGGAATAAAAGAGAGAGATTTTCTCTGAAATGGCAGATATTCACCATGAGGAAACACATTGCAGCTGGAACATGGTGAGAAAAATAAAGACAGAGAAGTGACCAGGCCTAGGTCAGCACATGCCAGAAAAGCCTCTACATCCAACTGTAGATTTTTTAGTCTTTCTATTTGGAGCTCTTTCCCCCTGGCTTTTTCTAAAACATTCAAAGAGACTGCCTTGACTAAGTTGAAATCATTCAATGTAAGACTGTTCTAGGTTTTAAAAGTGACTTATCAATGCTGTTAGAGCCAGTGATTCTACATTCTCTGGAATGGCAGAAGCCTCAGGTTCCTTGTGTTTTTGACTTGTTTCTGGTTCATAATGGCAGTTGGTACAACAGTGAACCTTGTATCATAATATTTTATTGTTTATTAAAATTTTTATTTTAATAGATTTATTATATGTACGTGTATTATATAATTTGTCTATTGTTGCAAGATATATGTATTATATTTTTATAAATGTATTGTTACAATTACATACACAATATTATATACATATTATATTTGTATATAATCATCTTCTTTCCCACCTAACAAATGTAAGAAGCATGTGTAATAAGGGCCAATTGCCATATCTGAAGGTGTTTGTTTTTGCTAAAAACTTTCACAAATCTGAGCAACCTGCCATGATACTTACCTACTAGATATACCCGGAAATCATTACCTATTTCCTTCCCCCAATTTTGGCAATAGAAAAATAAACAAAACAACAACATCAAGATTTACTTTACCATTAAAAAACAAGTATCTATTTTTAAAAAATTAATTTGTTTTTTTGGAACTAATCTACTCAAGGAACCTAAGAAACATTAATTTATGTAATTAAATAATCATAGTTGCCCTTTTGAAATGATCTCAGTAGGCTTATTAAGCATTATGTAGACAAGGCAACAACTGGAAACAAATTAAATATCCCAAAACAGAGAACATATAGTTTATGATGGTAGGTTCATATGTACAGAATTCTTTAAAGTCATAGTTGAAGAGAATATTCAGTGGCATAGAGGAATACTTTTACATTAAATATTTTAAAAATCCATATAGTGAAATTCTCTATAGAATACAGTTTTTCTCCCTTACCCCACATGTGCAAACGCCCTCCAAGCATACTCAAAAAGTATATGCTCATACAGATTTCATGTTCTTAGAAAAAGGGCTGGAATGACATCACTCCCAGAGTAACAGTGCTGATCATTTGACTGGGATGATAGATCATTTTAAATTTTGAACTGTCTTTTTTTCTACTTTTCATTTTTCCCCACTGGATGTGCTTGATTTTATAATGCATTATAGCATCTGTAATGCATTTTTTCCCAATGGATGTGTGTCATTTTCTCATTTTATAATGAGAAAAATGTTTTTAATTTTTTTAAAAAAAGAATACAATCAAGGTCTCTTAGTATTTAATTACTTTTCTAGGTGAAAAATTCAGATGAGGTTTATATCCTAAAGAATCATCCAATCTAGCAAAGAAGTGAAATAGTTCAAAGTGTGATGAGTTTTATAATACATAAAAACAGCATGGCATAGAACTGCAGCAGAGTATTTAACCAGTTGTGAAAGAAAGCCCTCCCTGTGGGATAGATATTTGCGTTGAGACCCAAAAGATAAACGTTGGCAGGATTATTTTGTGTGGAAAGAAAAAGTTATGAATGCTCTGGGAGCATATTTTCACCTGCAGAATAACATGGGTAAAGGCCCACAGTGGGAGAAAGGATGACACATGAAAAGAATGACACATGAAAAGAACTGAACTAGGAGTAAGGGAGAGAGGAAGGCTTTTCTAACATGAGAATGAACATGTTGGCAGAAAGCCAAGTGTGGTGGCTCACACCTGTAATCCCAGCACTTTGGGAGGCCGAGGCAGGTGGATCACTTGAGGCCAGGAGTTCAAGACCAGCCTGGCCAACATGGTGAAACCCCTCTCTACTA
>PVKP010052206.1:0-12552 GCA_004027715.1 Plecturocebus donacophilus | reverse complement strand
GCAATAAAAAATAAAATTAGAAAAAAAAAAAGGAAAAACAATACTGGAGTGAAAGCCAGTTCTCAATCTCAGGGGTTTGAAAGAGGAATGACAAGTCTGTTTAGAAAACTCCTGTACTTCCTGCTCATGGGGCACATAGGGATTTGAGTGATTAAGTTAAAAAACAAAAGAGATATACCAGTTTATACCATGATTTTCTTTTCTTCAGCAACATTTAAAAGTCAATACCAAATCACTGACATGAGTCACGTATTCCTAAGGATAGAGAATATTGTTCGTGTTTCGGAACATATTACATTATCAGCATTTGACTGAGTACTGCATATAATAATAACATTTATTTACCCATTCAACCAAAAATTAGTTATTGAGTTCTTTATGTGTGATTAAGACTCTGAACATACAGGAACACTACTTTTTAGAGAGATTATGGTCAAAATAGCCTATGAATTATAATTATCATTTTTGCAGATGAGGCAACTGAGCAAAATGATAAATTATACATAGTCATTCAATAAATGGAAACCGGAGTCAAAATTGAGAATTTAGGCATTTTGCTACATAAATCCATTCTTCCTATTCCTAGGGATTGAGATATATTTTAAGTCTTTCACTGGATAGATTTGTGGTTTCCTAAGTTTTTCATGCTCCAGATTATAGATTTCAAAGGCAGAGTACACCAAAAACCCATCATACATTGAATTAGTCAATGCAAGTAAAGTTAGTTACTATGACAATGATGGCACAGTGGCCTAACACAATAAAAGTTTACTTCTCATCCACATCTCATTTCAATGTACGGGGGCTTTGCTCCACGTCAACATTTAGGGACCAATGCATCCTTTATTACATGGATCCTCCATGTTCTGGGCTCTTAGAGTCCTCCACTGGTGCTTCTGAATCTGGCTGGCAAGGAAGCACAGAGATAGAATATGCAGGATCTTGTAAGCTTTAGGGTCCCAAACTAGGAGAGAGATCATTTTCTCTATCATTTCATTGGCCAGACTCCTCACTTAGATCCAGCTGCTTGCAAAAGATCCTTGATCATAATTTTTCATTTCTCTTTCTCCTATGCATACAATATGCTTACTTCCTTACCAAGGGAGACCACCCAAGCTCTCATCTGGTCACTCTATGCAGTAAAAAATCCAAGACCTCCAGATGTATGTGGCCTTCTCCATCAGATCCCATTGTGATTTCTCTTTCACCAGTGATATTCCATCTCTCTATTAATGGTGGAACAGATGATTTCCAACTGGAAGTGAAGTGTGGAATTCAGTTAGCAGTAACTTAGTAGTCATGCGAGAATACTTTGGGAGCAGATATTGCAATATTTTTACTTACTGAGAGTGAGACAAGTTCCTTGACTAGACATTGTTTATGTTCTGTAGGAGGAATTCTCCTGATCATTGTTTTCAATGTCCTGACTATTGCTTTTTATCATTTTTTAAATGCCATCTGTCCTTGGGAGTGTGTGCCTTGATTAATGTTCCCATTATCCTAAATGAAGTAGGCATTGAACAATGCGACTTCTTTTGGAGTGACAGTGTTTGAACCTACTTTCTACTTATACAATTTTAGTATCGGTAATATAAAAATTTTTTATTTAATTATGTATCTTTAAATTGACATACAATAATTATACATATTTATAAAGTTACATACAATGTGTAGTGATCAGATCAGGGTAATTAGCATGTCCATCATCTCAAACATTTATTATTTCTTTCTGTTGGGTACATTCAGTATACTCACTTCTGGTTATCTGAAAATATACAATATATTGTTGTTGACTATTATCATCCTTTAGTGCTGTAAAACACAAGAACTTGTTTCTCCTATCTAGTTGCAATTTGTGTAGGATCAATACATTTTTAAATTCTAAATCAAAAACTTGCTTTAAAAGCCAAGTTCATGTTTCTTTGGCAATAACTCCCCTCAAAAACCTACTAGGTTTTTGATCTATCTGTGTCAGGTCAGTTCAATTTGCTAGTGATCACACTCAAAGGATTTTCTTAGACATAATCTCAATTTCTTTTCTTTATTGTCTTTTCCATTTTTCCATGCCACTCTTTTGCTGTTTAATGATGTTTATCTTAAGGCTATCAGACTTGAGAAGAACTGTTATATACATCATCCAACTTTTTCTCAGGCTAGATTTCTATGAGTCTTCTTTACGGAAAATAATTCTAAAACTTTCTCTTAACTTTTGACCTCCAAAGTGGGCAAAAGATGGAAGCATTCCCCTATAAAACTGGCACAGACAAGGATACCTTCTCTCACCACTTGTATTCAACATAGTATTAGAAGTCCTATCCAGAGGAATTAGGCAAGAGACAGAAATAAAGGCCATGCAAATAAGAAGATAGGAAGTCAAACTATCTCTGTTTGCAAATGACATGATTCTATATATAGAAAACCCCATGGTCTAGGCCCAAAAGCTCCTCTAGCTGATAAACAACATCAATGAACTTGCAAGATATAACATTAATGTACAAAAATCACTAGCATTCCTATATAACAACAACAGCCAAACTGAGATCCGAATCAGAAAGGCAATCTCATTTACAACTGCATACAAAAAATAAAATACCAAGGAATACAGCTACCCAGGGAGGTGAAAGATCTCTACAGTGAGAATTACAAAACACTGCTCAAAGAAATCAGAGGAGACACAAACAAATGGACAGACATCCCATGCTCATGAATAGGAAGAATCAATATCATTAAAATCACTGTATTGTCCAAAGCAATTTACAGATTCAATGCTATTCCAGTCAAATCACCAATGGCATTATTTACAGAGCTAGAAGAAACTATTTTAAAGTTCATATGGAAACAAAAGAGAGTCTGAATAGCCAAAGCGATCCTAAGGAAAAATAACAAAACTGGAGACAACACGTTTCCCAACTTCAGACTATACTATAGCCACCAAAACAGCATTGTACTGGTACAAAAACAGGCACATAGACCAATAAAACAGAATAGAGAGGCCAGAACTAAGGCCATACATCTATGACCACCCTATTTTTGACAAATCTGACAAAAACAAGCAATGGGGAAAAGACACTGTATTCAATAAATGATGCCAGGATAACTGGCCCTTGATATGCACAAGATTGAAGCTGGATCCTTGTTTACACTATATACAAAAATTAACTGAAGAATGATGAGTTGAATTATCTATTTAGTGACTTAAATGTAAAAATCTAAAATTATAAATACCCTGAAATACAACCTACGCAATACCATTCTGGATATAGAAACTGGCAAAGATTTCATGACAAAAACACCAAAAGCAACTACAACAAAACCTAAAATTGACAAATGGGATCTGATTAAAGAGCTTCTGCACAGCAAAAGAAACTATCAACACAGTAAACAACCTACAGAATGGGAGAAAAATGCCTCTGACCATTGATATCCAGCATCTATAAGGAACTTAAACAAATTTACAAAAGAAAAACAAACAACACTGGTAAAAAGTGGGCAAAGGACATGAACAGACACTTCTCAAAAGAATACATACACATGACCAACAAGCATATAAAAGAAAGCTCAATATCACTGATCATTAGAGAAATATAAATCAAAACCACAATGAGATATCATCTCATACCAGTTAGAATGGCTTTATCAGTAAGTCAAAACATAGCCGATGCTGGTGAGGTTGCAGAGGAAAGGAAACACTTATAAACTGTTGATGGGAGTGTAAATTAGTTCCACTGTTGTGGAAAGCAGTATGGCAATTCCTCAAAGAGCTAAAAGCAGAACTACTGTTTGACCCAGCAGTCCCATTACACCGAGGAATATACTCAGAGGAATGTGAGTCATTCTACCATGTGGACATCATGCACATGAATGTTCATTGCAGCAGGATTCACAGTAGCAAAGACATGGAATCAACCTAAATGCCCATCAATGCCAGATTCAAACAAATGCAGGAATGGAAAACCAAATACTGCATGTTTTCCCTTATAAAATGGCAGCCAAATGACAAGAATCTATGATCACAAAAAATAATGGATTCCTTTGTCATCATTTAGTGGCCTTCTCTGTCTCTTTTTACTATAATATTTATGACTTAAAGTCCATTTAATCTGACATAAGCATAATTACTCCTGCTCATCTTTGGTGCCATTTGCATGAAGTATCTTTTTCTATCTCTCCACTTTCAGTCTATATCTATTTTATAGGTGACATGAATTTCTTGTAGGCAGCACATAGTTGGGTCATTAAAAAAAATCTCATCAGCCTGTCTACATCTTTTAAGTGGAAATTTAATTTGTTTACATTAAAGTTATTACTGATAGATGAGAACTTATTTCTACCATTTTGTTAACTGTTTCCTAGTTGTTTTGTATATCCTTTCTTCCTTTATTTCTCTCTTAATATTTATTATTGAGGTTTGACAGTTTTCTGTAGTGATGACATTTGAATTCTTTCTCTTTCTAATTTGTGTCTGTTCTACCAGTGAGTTTTGTACTTTCGTGTGTTTTATAATGGTAGATATGATTCTTTCACTTTCAGATATAGGATTCCCTTAAGCATTTATTGCAGGGCCGGTCTTGTGGTGGTAAATTCCATAAGTTTTTACTTGTTTGGGAAAGACTTTATTTCTGCTTTATTTTTAAAGAATAGCCTTACTGAATGTAGTATTCTTGGTTAGCAGTTTTATTCTTTCAGCATTTTGAACATAGCATTCTATTCTCTCCTGACTTGTAAGATTCCTGCTGAAAAATCCACCCTTAATCTGATAGACACTCCCTTAGATGTGACTTGATGCTTTCCTTTTGCATCAATTCTTTTGCATTTTTAGAATTCTCTCTTTGTTTTAAACTTTTAATAGTTTAACTATAATATATCTTGGAGAAGAACTTTTTGGCTTTTATTTATTTGAGAATATTTGAGCTCCCTATATCTGGATGTCTAAATAGTTTGTAAAACTTGGGGAGTTTTTGGCAATTATTTTGTTAAATAGACTTTATTTGCATTTTCTTATCTCTTCTCTTTCTAGAACACCTAAAATTTGAGGATTTGACCATTTTATGGTGTCTTGTATATCACACAGGGTTTCTTCATCTTTTAGATTTTTTTTTTTTTTTGGCCTATAGCACCCAGTATTCCCAGGAGGTGTCTCATCCAAGTACTAACCAGGCCTGACCCTGCTTAGCTTCCAAGATCCAATGAGATTGAGTGCATTCAGGGTTCTATGGCTTAGACTAAACATTCTTTTTTTTATTTTTTGTCTGAAGGAATTATTTTCAAAAACCTGCCTTCAAGTTCTGAAGTTATGTCTTTTGCTTAATCTAGTCTATTGTTGAAACTCTATTGTGTTTTTTATTTCTTTCATTGAATTATTCAGTTCCAAGTTTTCTGTTTGGTTCTTTTTTTTTTTTTTTAATGATATCTATCTCTTTGTTGAATTTCTCATTCAGATTCTGAGTTGCTCTCCTGATTTCTTTGTATTACTTATCTGCATTCTCTTGTATCTCACTGAGCTTCTTTAATAATATTGTTTTAAATTATTTTATCAGAAATTTCATAAATTTCATTTTCATTGGAATCTATTGCTGTGGAATTATTGTGTTACTTGGGAGATGTTATGTTTTCTTGCTTTTTCACTTTTCTTGCTTCCTTACATTGATAGGGAAAGACTTTTATGTGTGTGTGTCTTAATGTATTTATAGTATTAGTTGGGTAGGGCAGCACTTTAGCTTTGATTTTGGGTACTTGCTGTAGCATGGTCTACATAGGAGTTCTTCAGTTATAATCAGTGTATATTAGTCCATTCTCACACTGCTAGAAAGAAATACCTGAGACTGGGTAATTTATGAAAAAAAGAAGTTTAATTGCTTATGCTTACAAAGGCTGTGCAGGAAGCATGGCAACACCTGCTTCTGGTGAGGCCTCAGGGAGATTTTACTCATGGAGGAAGGCAAAACAGGAGTAGGCATCTTACATGGCAGGAGCAGGACTGAGAAGGAAGGGGGAGGTGCTACACACTTTTAAACAACCAGATCTCATGATAACACCCACTATCATGAGAACAGCACCCAGGGGATGGTGTTAAAGTATTTATGAGAAACCACTCTCACAATTCAGTCACCTCTCACTAGGCCCAACCTTCAACATTATGAGATTACAATTCGACATAAGATTTGGGTGGGGAGATACAAATCCAAACCATAGCATTCCATCCCTGGCCCCTTCCAAATCTCATGCCCTTCTCACATGACAAAATATAATCATATCTTCCCAACAGTCCCCCAAAGTCTTTACTAATTCCAGCATTAACTCGAAAGTCCAAAGTCCAAAGTCACATTTAAGACAAGGCTAGTCCCTTCCATCTATGAACCTGTAAAAACAAGTAAAAGCAAGTTACTTCCATTACACAATGGGGGTACAGGCAGGAAGGAATTGGCCAAAAGAAAAGTGCTACAGGCCCCATGCAAGTTTGAAACCCAGCAGGAAAGTCATTAAATCTTAAAGCTCCAGAATAATCTCCTTTGACTCTGTGTTTCACATCCTGGTCACACTGATGCAAGAGGTGCTCTGCCTCTGTGGCTTTGCAGAGTTTAGCCCCCACTGTTCTCACAGGCTGGCAATGAGTGCCTATGGCTTTTCCAGGCACAGGATAGAAGCTGCTGGTGGCTCTATAACACAAGAATCTGGAGGATGGTGGCCTTGTTCTCACAGTTCCACTAAGCAGTGTCACAGTGGGAACTCTGTGTGGGGCTCCAACCCCATGTTGCACTTTCTGAAGCAGTGGCCTGAGCTATATGTGAGTCATTTTGAGCCATGGATGGAGCTGGAGCAACTGGGATGCAGGAGCAGTGTCCTAAGGCTGTGCAAGGCACTAGAGCACTGAGCCTTGCTCACAAAACCTTTATTCTCTCCTAGGCTTCTGGACCTCTGATGGGAGGGGCTTCTGTGACTGTCTGTGAAATGCCTTTGACATTTTTTCCCTATTGTCTTGAGTATTAGCGCTTGACTTTTTTTTACTCATGCAAATTTCTTCAGCCTGCTTGAATTCCTCCCCTAAAAATGGGCTTTCCTTTTCTACCACATGGCCAGGCTGCAAATTTTTCAAACTTTTATGCTCTGCTTCCCTTTAGATATAAATTCCAGTTTCAGGTCATTTATTTGCCCATATATATGAGCATAGGCTGCATCCTGAATGCTTTGTTGCTTAGAAATTTTTTCTGCCACATACCCTAAGTCATCTCTCTCAAATTCAAAGTTCCACAAATTTGTAGGGCAGGGGCACAATCCAACAAAACTCTTTGCCAAGGTGTAACAAAGGTGATCTTTACTCCAGTTCCCAATAAGTTTCTCTTTTCCATCAGAGACCACCTCAGCCTGGACTTTATTATCCATATCACTGACAGCATTTTGCTCACAAAAATTTAACAAATCTCTAGGAAGTTCCAAACTTTCCTGCATCTTCATATCTTTCGAGCCCTCCACACTCTTCCTACCTCTGCCCATTACCCAGTTCCAAAGTTGCTTCCACATTTTCAGGTATCTTTATCAAAATGCTTCACTCTTTGGTATCGATTAGCTCACAATTCCACAGGCTGTATAGGAAGCATGGCAACATCTGTTTCTGGTGAGGACTCAGGGAGCTTTTACTTATGGAGGATGGCAAAGAAGCAGCAGGTATCCTGAAACAGGGAGAAGAAACAGGGAGAAGGCACTACACACTTTTAAACAAACAGATCTTATGCTAACTACTGACTATCATGAGAACAGCGCCTGAAGGATGGTGTTAAACCATTCTTGGAAAGCACCCCCATAAGTCGATCACCTCCCACCACCTCTAAAATTAAGGATTACAATTCAACATGAGATTTGGGTGGAGACACAGATCCAAACCACATCACAGTGTCATTAGCATTTGTGGATTTTCTCAGTGGCTTAGGCTGTGGTTGTTGTTGGAGACTTCAGGCTTTGCTGGGGACAGTGATGCCAGATGTGCTGGCCTTTGAACATCATTGGTGGCAGTAGTGAGCTGAGTTTGCCTGTTTTGGGGCCCATAGACAGCATACATAGACTCTGGTGTTAGCAAGTTGAGATGGGCTGATTCTTAAACCTTTAGGCAGCTTGTTTGCATACTGGTAGTGGCAGTGGTGGGCCAGGTGGGTGTGCTGATCCTTGGGCCTCTGGGTAGCATGCATTGTGTTGGCAGTGGTAGCAGTGATTGCAGGGCATTCCTCTGCTTCCAGGTGGCATGCACTGGGTGCTAGGAGTGTTGGTGACAGGATAGGAAGGCAAGTCCTCATGCCCCCAGGTAGCACATATAGCTGTGTGCCGGTGGTGTTGGTGGTGACAGATAATGCTGGCCTGTCTTTACACACTCTGATGGTGCACATGGGCACAAGCTATGATGAGTGGGATGGAAT
Source organism: Plecturocebus donacophilus (assembly GCA_004027715.1). Classification (NCBI taxonomy): domain Eukaryota; kingdom Metazoa; phylum Chordata; class Mammalia; order Primates; family Pitheciidae; genus Plecturocebus; species Plecturocebus donacophilus. Next base: position 4,147 of record PVKP010052206.1, on the reverse strand, counting down.
GATTTCCAAACCCCCAGTCAGTGTGCTTGGGCATCAGCTGCAGGTGTTTTGTTCCATTATTAGGCTCTCTGATGGTGCCCACATGTGCCAGAAGCAGAAGACAGAGTGGGTTGATCCCTAGTTTCTTGGACTGCACACTAAGGCACTGGCAGTGGTAGGTGGTTCTGAGTAGCATGGGACTGTCCTCAGATAAACCCTACCAATAATGTACATGGGGTTGCACTGTGGTGGGTAGGGTGGGGTGATTCCCAGGTCCCTGAGTGATGCACTCATGTGATGACAGCAAATGGGCTGGGCCTTTTGTCAGGACTCCTGATGGTGTGCATGCATGCCTGGAGAGATAGATAGGGTGGTGGCGGGGCACCTCCAGGAGCAGATCATGGGCCCCAGGCCTAGCTGTTGGAAGTGCCAGGCCTGGCAGTCACCCCAATGTGGGGTGGACACCAGGACCACTGCTCCAGGTGGCCCTGTGAAGAGCCTCTTCCTGAGGCGTAGGAACCTGGTGCCCTCAGTAGGATGGGCACGGTAACCTCGCCACTGGCTAGGTCCCTGAAGCAGCCACCACTCTCGTTTCCTGCCCTAGGCCCCTCAAATTGTGGCCCCAGGTCACCTCCTTCCCACGCCCTCCCTGCAGCAGCAGTGGGTGAGAGCAGCAACACAGGGGCAGGGTCTGGAGACTGAGGCTCCAGGCCTGGGATTGGGTTCTGTCCAGCCTCACGAGGATGGGGGCAGGGCACTTGGCTGCCTTGAGGACGTGGGGCACAGGGGTCTCACCACTGCCATTGCTGCTCCTGCAGCCATTGCTGCCACCACCACCCACACCTCCCTGCTGCAGATGGCCCACCACTGCCTATAACATATATAACAAGGTCCCATAAGATTATAATGAAACTGAAAATTTGCTGTTGCCTAGTGACATTGTAGCTGTAGTAATGTCAGCATGGTGCATTATTCACATGACTGTGGTGTTGCTGGTGTAAAGAAACCGACTGCACTGCCAGTCCTGTGAAAGTATAGCACATACAATTATGTATAGTACATAATACTTGATAATCATAATATAAACAACTATGTTACTGGCTTATATATTTATTATATTATACATTTTCAATATTGTAGAATGTACTTTGTTTATTTATTTAGATGGAGTCTTACTTTGTCACCCAGGCTAGAGTGCTGTGGTGCGATCTTGGCTCACTGCAAATTTTGCCTCTCAGGTTCAAGCACTTCTCTGACTCAGCCTCCCGAGTTGCTGGGATTACAGGTGCCTGCCACCACACCCGGTTAATTTTTGTATTTTTAGTAGAAATGGCTTTCACCATCTTGGTCAGGATGGTCTTGAACTCCTGTCCTTGTGATCTACCTGCCTCAGCCTCCCAAAGTGCTGGGATTACAGGTGGGAGCCACCACATCCGGCCTATTTTTTAAAAAAGTTAACTGTAAAACAGCCTCAGGCAGATCCTTCAGGAGGTATTCTAGAATAAGACGTTGTTATCATAGGAAATGACAGCTCCCTGTGAGTTACTGCACCCTAGGCTTCCAGTGGGACAGGAATGGAGGTAGAAAACAGTGATACTGACTATTCTGATCCTATGTAGTCCTAGGCTAATGTGTGTGTTGTGTCTTAGTTTTGAACACAAGAAGTTTAAAAGTAAAATAAGTAAATAAATAATTTTAGAAGTAGAAAAAAGCTTATTTAAGAGTAGAATTAAAGTTTTATAGGAATATAAAGGGGGAGTTCTCGGCTGCTCATGATCACTGGGAGCTTGTGGAGATGTCACCCCTGCCCCCAACACTGGCCTGGGCCCAGCAAGGACCTGGAGCCCCCACCAAGGGCTGTGAGGGGGTGTGGCTGGGCTACATGCTCCATGGAGCCCACGGGAGCCAGGAACAGGCAGCAGCCCCATCCTCCCAGGCAGGCTGCAGCCACCCAAATCAGGGCTGTGGAGCTGTACCTCCCTGTGCTTTTGGGGAGAAGGTCCCCCAACCCAGAGATGCAGCCACCCAAGTTGAGGCTGTACACCTGGGCCTCTGTACTCTTGGGGGCTCAGGAAGGCCATCCTCTGCCCTTGCAAGCTCAGAGGTGCCTGCTCCTGCTGCCTGGCCTCTCCACACTCCCAGCACTCACTCAGATATCAGAGCAGAGTTGGGGCTGAGCTTGGGCACTATCGCAGCCCAACTGGTATGCACATGCTCAGGCCCTGCCACCTTGGTTCCCCTGAACTTCAGGCACCAACAAGTGTTGAGGGGAAGCTGAGGGAGGGGCTGAGGGTGGCCTGGCACTGGTCTGCAGGTGCCCTTGGTGCAATCAGCCTGGGCACCATGGATGGTGGCAGGAGGCAGATGGACTGGAGTGAGAACTTGTGGTGCCTTTTCTGGGTTTGCCCATGGCTGCCCATGGACCAATTATGCACACTTTTTCTCCTCTAAGGCCCGTAAAAGCCCAGGCTCAGCCAGAGCAGAGAAGAGGATGGAGTGATGATGGGATGACTAGCTGTATGGAGGACTACCCTCTCCCCTGAGAATTGCAGACAATGGGATAACCTGCCTGCAGAGAGGAGTCACCCACTCTAGGTCCTCCTCTCTGTTGAGAGCTGCAGACGACATGATGACCAGCTGCAGAGGGAGCTACCCTCTCTGCTGATAGCCGAATACTTGTCGGGATGACCAGTTGCAGAGAGGAGCTACTCTCTGTGCTGAGACTGATCACTTATTGGCATGACCTGTCTGCAAAAATGAGCTACCCTCTCTGCTAGGAGGTAAACACTTGTCAGGGCTTCTTGGCTATGGACAGGAGCTGTCCACTACAGGTCTTCACTGAGCTGTTCTATTGGTCAATAAATCTTCTCTTCATCTTGCTCACCTTCTTCTTGTCTGCATACCTCATTCTTCCTGGTCACAGGACAAGATCTTGGGACCTGCTGAATGGCGATACTAAAAGAGTTGCTGTTAATAGAAACAGGGCTGAAACATGCTCCTTGCTCACCACATTGCAGGTGAAGAAAGGGTCTATAGCCCTTTGGGGAGCCCAGACCTGGGAGCTCCCTGAGCCAGGGCTATGACTCCCTCTTTGGGGCCCTGTAGTTCCTGGCATCTCCAAGCTTCTGGGCACCACCACCTTCCCTGGTGCCAGCTGGGGAAGCTGCTTGCAGTGTGCCTAGACCAGCTGCAGCTACACAGAGACATGGTGCCCATCCTGGCACCTTGATCTGTCTGCCCTGTGGCATCAGCTGGCATGTCTGACTGCAGAGTGGCCGTACCCTACGCTCACTCACACACACCCCTCACTATTCCACGCCTGACTCCGGTCTCCCTTGGAGGTGTGGGATCCAGGCTGGTAGCATGAGCTGGGTGTAGCCTCCTAGGCCAAATAGGCAGAAAGAGCTGAGTGGGCTCAAGCAAAACTCAGGCAAAGTCACCACTGGCCACAAGTTTCCAGCCAGAAAAGTGGCGCCCCAAAGATCCCATAACATTATCTGTCATTGATTAAAATGCCATCATGTGCAACATGATTGTACTTTCAGGATAAATTGAATGCTCTGGATAATATCAGGACATGTTTTGAACTGAGGCAGATAAAGTACATGTATCTAGATTCATTACCTGTCCAGCTTGATCCAGAGAAAGAGAAAATTACATGAACAGAGCTAACGAGGACTTAAAATGCAAAGATTTACTATTTACCAACATTTTCTCATGTCCCACACTGAAGGTTTATTCCATCTATCACATTAGTATATGAGTGTTGTCCTCCATATAAAGAGCTTTCCTGACTTCCTTTTCATGGCAGACTATGCAGCATGAAAAAATTCCCTAGTTGTTAAATAAAAATAAATAAAAATATAATAAACCTCCTCTCAAAAGCACAGTTATATTTGCAAGAAAGTAAAGAAATTTGCTAGTTAGCAAATATTGAATTTATGGCTGTAATAGGAGCATTTATTAGTTTCTACACAAAAGGGTTTGCATTTTAACTTTTTGACTCTTTTATAATCACAGCTTAAAACACAAACACATTTTGAGTGGTTATACAAATAGAGAAAATAAGAATTTGACTACTCACAAGGGGAGGAGATAACATTAAGGCGCCCAGGGATCTTGAAGGGCTGTACTTTTAGTGAAGGGGCAGACAAAAGAAATCACACAC
>PVKP010052205.1:0-12563 GCA_004027715.1 Plecturocebus donacophilus | reverse complement strand
AGAAACCAGAGGGAGGCCAAGGAGCCCTGGGCTCCATTCTGGGTGTGGTGGCCTGGAATGCAGGGGTTGGGTGCATTTATCTTTTTTTATTTTTTCAGATGAAATAAGGAACATAAAAACTTACAACTCTTGCCGTGTCCTTCCTAGACTTCAGTCCCAGAGTAGGGGTCCATTTCCTACTCTGATTAGGGTTTCTTGGTGAAGGCATTTGGGGAGTGCTGGGCTCAGTAACTCTCAAAGCCTCAGTTGGGCCCCTGGAGCAACGTCTGACGCTGACCTAGTGTCCTCCATTGATTTATTAGCCTGCCTATCTTAACAAGGGTAAGACCCTAGGGGGTAAAAGGTGACAAAAGGTGGCATCACCCTGCAGGTATCTTCTGAAGGTTTAGAATCTGAGACTAGAATGTGGCTAACTCCTCTCCTCAGTTGAGACTCTTGTTCAGTGTACAGACCATACAACCATCCATGGCAGCCCTTCTCAGAGATCTCCCAGGCCAGCCTGCCACCCAGTTAGTGCAGTCATCCCTCTTTGGAAGCCTTCACAGTGGACACCCAGCTGTGCTTGCATGTCTCTGAGGGAGGTGGTTACTCTGTGCAAGGGCAGTCCCTTGCCCTGCAGCAACACTGCCTGTTAGAAGGCATGGTGGCGCCCTGATCTGCTGTCTACTTCTCTCAAGCTGCTCTCCATTCCTGGGTCTCTGTCTGCTTCCAGGGCCACACAGAACAAGCCCCTTCTTTTCCTGAACAGCGCCACAGAGATTTGAGACAACCTGCCCTATACATGCCCCCATCTCAACACACGGGCATGCACACACACGCATGCACACATGCATATGCACACACATGCACGCACGCATGCGCCCGCACACACACACACACACACACGGTCTGAGTACCACATGCCTCTGACAGCTCCTTGCCAGTCTACCTCTGCTATCAGGGTGAGCCCCAGCTGTGGACACAGCCCTTTATCCAGGGCCTGCAGGGCCTGAACGGAGCAGTGGAGACAGCACCTCCCTAACCTTCCAGTGATACAACTGTGCTCATTTTCCCTCTTGTCTTTCTGTCTCCATCATCAGGCACACACAGCTCCTGGCCCATCACAGCCATCTCTAGGGAGTGGCCCGAGTCCAGTGACCCTTGTTTGATTCCCTGCAGGTGTGTATCCTGGCTCCAGCACCCCCCACAATGGACTCGCAACAGGCCTCCTGCCCCCAGCACACGATGTATCTTCCAGGCACCACCCGCTGGATGCCACCACCAGTTCCCACTACCATCTGTCCCCTCTGCCCATGGCTGAGAGCACCCGGGATGGGTACGTACACCAGGCCAGTCCTTCTCAGGGACAGCAAGAGGGAACTGGGGGAAGGGAGGGAGGGCAGGTGTCCCGCACTATCTGTCTGCTTGTTACTGATAATGAAAATAGCCAGCCTTCAGGGAACACTGACTGGGTACTGCATTCTAAACACTTTCTGTGCATGATTCCACTGGGGCCTGCAGTAACCCTGAGTAGACAGTATTGGCCTCTAAATGCCTTGCTTCAAGCAGCCCCTCCTCCCCACTGGGGGACCCTGGGAAAACGCTGTGGCCCCACCCAACGCCCCCTGCATTCTGGACTGCCAAACCCAGAATGGAGCCCAGGCCTCCCGGGCCTCACTCTGGCATCTCCTTGGCTCATCTGTGCATTTGGGAGCAGACTGCCCACTGCTCGAGCTCCACAGATGCTGGTGTGGGCCCCATCCCATCTCCAGCCACTGCAGCTGTGACTGTCGCCCGGCCTGCGGGGGCTGTCTGGGAGTACTTCAGGATCACTGTGGAGAGGGGTGGCCTCTTCCCATGCCCAGTGTGGTTCTCATTGTGGCCACTTAATTGACTGGAAATGGTGAATGTGTTAATTGCTGGACCACGATCTGCTGAAATCTGTTTTTCTTGCAAATAAGCAGAGGGCGGCCTCACAGCCCCGCCCTCCTCCCCTCCCTGCTGCTTTTTGCTGATCACCTTGTCCCTTCTCCTCCTCTCCCCCTCCCCACACCCAGCCTGGCCCCAACACCTTCCTCCTTCCCTGCCCTTCCTCTGCCAGGCAACAGCCTTGGCCTTGGCCTGCCTGTGCCTAGGGCCAGCCTGGCTTCATTACCACATTCGTGGCCCACTGTGGCCCACTGCTCCTATTATGACTGGGCTCCTCCTGCCATTCATTCACCCATTCATTCAGTGTTCAGTTATGGAGCCCCTGTGGGCAGGCCCTGGGCCCAGTGCTGGGGCTGCCGATGACTCTGGCCCTGGAGATGCTTACTGTGAGAGGGGCCAGTGCTATGCGGCAAGGAAGCAGAAGGGCTGTGGAGCCCAGAGGAGAGCCCAGTGGCATGTGGCTGCTGGGAGGATGTCAGGGAAGGCTTCCTGGAGGAGGCAAGGCTGGAGTTGGATGGGTGGAGAGGCTAGGAGGAGGAGTGATAAGAGCAAAGGTAGGCATGGTGAGAGCTTGGTGTGTTCTGGGGAACCATCGCGTGGGGTGACGAACTTGGGAGAGAGGCTGCCAGGTCCAGAGCCCAACGCCTGGGATGGGACTCAGCCTGAGGCGTGTTGAGCAGTGACGTGGTCAGGTTTGGGATGAGGACGCAGGGCGGCATTGCAGGGGTGGAGTGGACTGTGGGGTGCTGTCAGGCTGGGGAGGGGGAACCAGAAGGCAGTGGTGACACAGAGGCAACAGGAGTGGGAAACCTGGGCTGGGCAGGGAGAGGAGGGGGTGTCAGGGGCGAGCTGGTGGTGCACAGGGGCTGCTGACGGGCAGAGGAAGATTGTAGTTGTGGGTGTGAGTGTGAGCAGAGTCATGAAGAGGCAGCCTGAAGGGGATGTAGAGGGGAACCCAGAAAACTGGGCCTGGCTCGAGCCTCAGCTGCTGCCTCTGTGAAAGGCATCAGAAGGTCCTGCCCAAGGAAGGGGCTGAGAGCCGTACACATGCCTGACGCTGTGTGTCCCATCTGGCACAGGCGACACCGTGATGGCCCCGCCCCCACTCATACCCGCTCAGGCCACCTGCTCACCCACCAGCCAGCTGAAAAACATCTTCAACCGAAGGAAAAGAAACCACGGAGTCCATTCACTCCTCGGCCGTGCACTCTGCTCCGCCTCATTCATCACCTGCCTGCCGCCCGCATAAGTGCCCGTCAAGAACTCTGCAGCGACAGGCAGAGCGATGACAAGACGGGACCCCCGCCTGCCCGCCCCGCCTGCCCGCCCCTGCCTGCTGGGAGCCTCAGGACCAGCTGCAGGAGAGAAGCGCCCTCGTGCCTGACACCAGGCCCTGGCCCAGCGTGAATGGGTTTCTTTTTCATCCCGAGAAGGGAGTGGGGAAAGGGACTTCAGCCTCCCCTTCCTGCCAAAGTCAACAAGGAGCAGCCACTCGTGGCTCCCCAGTGGTTTGCTGGGACGTTTAAATAGCTTGACAGAATTATCTGATTCACTCAAAAATATGCTAAGAGGGCCTGACTTTATGACCAAATTTATTTACCCTGGCTCAGAGAAGACGCCGAATAGGGTATTTTTTTTCCCAGCCTTGTGCGAGGTATGAAGCCCTCGGTCTGCCAGGCCAGTGAGGTTTTATATTAATTTTTATAGGTTCCAGTTGAAGCAAAAATATTTGATTTAGGAATCATTTGCATGACTCAGAGGAGGAGCTCCAGATGATCTTTCTTGCCTTTTAAAGAGTTCAGGTAGAGCTGCGTACCCTCAGGCGTCATGTCTGCTGTGGGGAGAGTTGTGTTCTGTTTAATTTCACTGGCTGTGAAGGTGGCAAATGTGAACTTATGGTGGAGTGAGACAGGAAAAACAAACTTTTGAAAATGCATGTTTTTTCTCCTTCATATCTGGTTCATCTTAATCCTGCAATGCCGTTAATCCCTAGGGTTTGTAGCTGAGAGATTCAGAAACTCATTTATTAGTGTCATCGGTTGTTCGCTGAGTGGCAGGCCCAGCACTGGGCACCAGGTGGCCAAGAAGGACCAAGACCTGGCCCTTCCTAGGGGGGCTCCAGGAAACCAGGGGAGGGCTGGGTTGTGGGTGCCCAGCTGGGATAGAGAGAAGGCAGCCACCACGCAGCAGGCCCGTGGGAAGGCGGAGCCACTCCCTGGCCAGGCCCCGGCCCAGCTTCAGCCAGGAGTACTCGCCATGAGGGCACACAGCTTGTGCACAACTCTGCACGGTTTCCAGAGCATAGAGGAAGGCACTGTCCCATTTGGTGACCTGTAAGACAGGCCTGAAAATGACGATGATGATGATAACGATAATTTATTCCTGGAGGTGTGATGAGGATTTGGCTTATGAATGTAAAATGGTGACATGGACCCACAGTGTGTGAGTGGCTGGGCCAGGGACCCAGCACGAGGCCCTGCTTCTCCTGTCCTCAAGCCAGCCCACAGTGACAGAGGCCCTAGACCTGTGGATGATGACAGCAGACTGGAGGGGCAGTGGAGGGGCTGCCAAGGTGGGAGGGAGCAGAGAGGAACCTGGTGCAGCCACAGACGTGGAGACTCCGGCCTGTCTCCAAATCTGCTTTCTCCCTTTCCAGATAGCCCTGCTTCCTTCAGAGAGGCACCGATCTGTGAACACTTGGTGTCTCAGAGGGTGGGCAAGGGTAATGAGGTCACCTGGAGCTGTGACACTGAATTCACTGTATATTTTAATGTGGATGGCCGATAACGCACAAATCCAGACAAGAAATGGGGACTCTGAGCTCGCACTGTCTCCCTCTTTCTGCCATGGAAAGAAAGAGGCTGGGAGCCTTTAGCCTTGTCCCGAGTCCCCAAGCCGTTGATCTCAAAGTCATTTTAGTCCCTGTGAAGTGGGCCCAGGGCTTAGGAAGGAAGCATGAGAAGGGAACCCGGCCTGTAGCACCCTACAGTCCAGGTAGATGGCCCCAGGCTGGGCTGGGCTCAGGGCACCTGTGCAGCTCTCAGCTGCTGCCGTCTTGCTTCATTTGGAACGTGAGCTTCCAGAGTGCATGGTCTTGAGCTTGCATGCCCCTCAGGCTCTGTATGAAGGCACCTGGTGAGCCCCCCATTGCAGGCGGTATGCAAGCGGAGGACAGATGGCCAGGGCTGGAAACAGGAGAAGGTTCCTCAGAATACTCTGTGCAGAAAAAGATGCCAACTTGGCCCTGGGACCGACGGCTAGTTTTTCTTCCCTTCATCTTCGTGATGCTGATGCTGATGGGTGGAGTGGCCGAGAATGCATCCGACATCACACTCTACATTGCTTTCATGTCACCCGCACCGTAGCCCCTGAGGTCGGTGCTGTGTGGCTGGGAGTGACTTGGGCAAACCTCTCCGAACCTTGTGAAATCTGTGAAAAGGACAGAAGAACATCTGTCTCCCAGGGCCTGGGCCAAGTCAGGGCTCAATGCTTGGTGCCTGTGATCGCCATGGGCTGCTCCAGGGCTCCTCCTCCAGGTGGCCAGAGTGGCGAGCACGAGGCAGAGGGCCAGGCACCCAGCAGGTAATGACGCTGCAGCGTGCCCGGTGGTGAGCCAGCAGCCCTTCCGGGAAACCAGGGCTCAGAAACATTGAGCAGCTTGCCCCAAACACTTGGGCAATGAGAGCAGTTAGGGGTTTGAACACAGTTCTCTCATCTGGAAAGGTCGCGCCACTTACCTCTGTTCCTTGCTGACTATCCTAAACAGCAGACTCCAAAGTTTCCAGGATTGAAAAGTTTGGCTTGCACCTGACCAGACATAAAAGCTCCTCTTCTAACTGCTATAAGCTGGAGCAGGTCTGCTGGGGAGTGGGCTCCTGTTGCTAGAGGGGAGCAAGCCGTGGCAGCCCTGCCTCTGGCCCCGCCCTCCACACCCCTGCCTGCTGACACCTTCTCCGTTCTCTCCAGGTTGGGGCCCGCACTCCTCTCACCCACAGTCAGCCCCCTGAAGGGGCTCGGGCCACCGCCGCTGCCCCTATCCTCCCAGAGCCATTCTCCAGGGGGCCAGCCCTTCACGCTCCCCAGCAAGCCTGCCTACCCACCCTTCCAGAGCCCTCCACCGCCGCCTGTGCCCAGCCCACAAGGTAAGCTCTGGCCAGGGGCCCACTCCATATCACCTCCGCCATTCCCGCTCAGCAACCTCAGAGGAATGAGGAGACAGTGGCCTAGTGGGGGAGGCAGGGGCTCAGAGAATGACCGTCTGGGCACTGGGGCTGAGAGAAGCTGGGACACAGGGGACATAAGAGGCCCAGCTGGGGCACGGCCTGGAGGAAGCTGGTCCTGACAGTGAAGAACAGTGAAAGGCCAGCGAGCACCCGAGCATGGAGGGAGCAGGCGTCAGCCACCGGTGACTCAGGAGCAGCCATGTGAGACCATCTCAGCCACCCCTGGCCTGCCCTCCCTCCGCGCAGGGTGGAGCTGAGAACGGGGCCCCAGCCTCCAGCACCTTCTCTGCCCTGGCCCTCCTCCCTTGCTCACACCCACGATGCCTGCTGGGACCACATGGGAGGCGCAGTGTGCAGTGAGGACAGTCCCCCTCCCTGCGCTGGGTACTTCTTTGTGAACACGGCCCCTGCCACCCTGTCTGCAGGTTACCAGGGCAGTTTCCACTCCATCCAGAGCTGCTTCCCCTATGGTGACTGCTACCAGACGGCAGAGCCAGCGGCTGGTGGGGACGGACTGGTCGGGGAGACCCATGGTTTCAGCGCCCTGCGGCCCAACGGCTACCACAGCCTCAGCGCGCCCTTGCCCGCTCCAGGTGAGCCCTGTCTGTGTGGCTCCCGGTCCAGGGCACCTGCCGAGCTCAGCCCTGTGCGGGGTGCTGCTGCATGCACAGGGTCCTGTAGCCTTTGGATGCTTATGTGGCGGGGCCATCCCCACTTTACAGAGGGGGAAGTAGAGGCTCAGAGAGTCCCAGGACCCCGTGGAACTGTCTGTACCTGCCTGACTGTAATGTCTGGCTTTTCCCACAGCTTCGAGAGCCTTATGCATCTGAATGCTGACAGGTTTCTGAAGAATCAGACTGGGAGCTCATGGTTTAATTACTGCTTCACTTTATTTATTAAGCACCTACTGTGTGCCAGGCATAGCTGCAGACCCTGGGGATGTATCAGGGAATGAACAAATCCTGCTCTCCCTTGGGCAGCAGAGGAGACTAGGCAGGGACAGAGCCTGGCGGTCGTGCCGTCCCTTCTCCGCATTGGTACCTGGTGCTGCCCTGCAGGACCTTGGGCCTCCCCAGCTCTGCCCCTGGCTTGGCTAAGAAGCCCAGGGTGAGGGGACAGCCCACAGCCCAGGTGAAACCAGGCTCAGACAAGCAGGGCAGGCCTAGTCAGAGCAGGGGGATCAGGAGGGAGGAGCTAGCTCCTCCCTGAATTCTGGAGCCAAGACCGCCCTCATAGCAGCCTGGGGCCCAGGTCTAGCCAGAGGTTTCCAGGGCTCCAGCAAAGAGGAACCTGAGACCTGCCCCAGAGGCCCTTTGGTCGGCTTTGAGTGCGCACAGCGGGACAGCAGAGGGACAGGATATAGGGGCAAGCACTGAGTCTCAGCTGAGCACACGCCACCCTGTGGGTCCACGTCCACTCACTGCAAAGGCCGGTCCCTGCAGACAGGCTGGGTGCCCATGCCAGGTGTCTATGTGTGCCCGTGCTCGCAGGGCTGGCACAGGTGGCTCCGGCAGCATGTGCCCCATGAGTGTGAGGAGCTGGCAGGGCATGCACTCGTGTCTGCAAGCGTGTTACCCCATGTTTGTGCGGATGTCCGTGCACCCTGTCTGTGTATACATTGTGTCAGCCACCCATGAATTGGCTGATTCCACAGACAGTGCTTGCCTGTGTGTGATGTGGGCTGTTTCAGATGAGAGTGCTTGTGTGCACTTGTGCACCTGTGTTCAAGGACCGTATCCACAGGCCTGTAAGTACACATGTGCCATGTCCATGCATGATAGACATGTGCATGGTCCCCTGTGTGGCATGTGCTCACATGGGATATGAGTGCTCTGTGTCTGTGCATGCCCAAATTGAGGTGCCCAGCACTGCAGGCTCCCCATCCTGTCCTCCCACCCCCATCCAGTTCACGTGGGATTTCTCAGCTGTGCAGCAAGGCTTGGAATGAATAGCTCTGACGGAGTGACAGGCAACTTCCACGCCCCACCCCTACCCTGGCCAGGGGAGGTCTTTTGGCCTCCTCTCTCCCCAGCACCCACTCCAGACTCGCTAGCTGCCTTCTGCCCACACCTCCCTGGTCAAGCAAAAATCACACACAGAGCTGACACGCCAGCTGACAAGCTGGAGGAGCTGCAGGGCCTCAGAACAGTTTGGCACAACACCACTGCGTAGACAGGCTCACCTGTCTCAGGCCACACACATGCATGACAGCAGTTCATTGACAGGCCTTTAGGGCAGGGGCAGGAAGGATGACCCCTCCCAGCCCCTCCCAAGTCAAGGGCTTCTAAGTGGTGGCCCCACCCTGGACACAGCATGTCCAGTGGAACAGGGAGCTATCTCTGGAGCCAGATGGACCTGGGTTCAACCCCAGCTCCCCTCCTTACACTGTGACCTTAAGCAAGCGTCTTGGCCTCTCTGTGCCTGCCTTCTCAGCTATAGAATAGGATAGTGAATCCCACCGCATGGGGGCGTTGCGGAGCTGAAGCCAGACAAGCTGATATGAGCAATTACTAAGTGCCTAGTAAATGCTGGTGCTCTTCTTTGGGTTTCTTGAGTCCATTTTGGGGATGCAACTAAAAGGGTGGGGGTGAGCTGGTCCTCCTACCAGAAGGGGACCAGCCCCTGAGGGCAAGGGCTGTGCTGCTCCTACCCGCCCCCACATTCTGCCCCACAGTCAGCCCCATGCCTGTCTCCCCAGCTGCCCTGGGCCCCCTGGGTGTGCCGGGCCTAGGGTGGCTCCCAAGCCCTCTCCCCACCCCAGCGGCCAGCTCCCACATTTGGAAAAACAGGGGGCTCCAAGCAGGCCCCGAGGACGGGACTCGGTGAGGGGGGACCCTGGGCAGGTGGGGTGGGGCCTGAGAACTGGGAAGGTTCAGCAGGCATAGCCCCTGCTGCCTCCGGCGCTGACCGCTTCCCACCCATTGTCAGGCTATGAGGCCCTGGCCGAGGCCTCATGCGCCACAGCGCTGCCACAGCAGTCATCTGAAGACGTGGCGTCTAGCGGCCCTGAAGACTGCGGCTTCTTCCCCAATGGAGCCTTTGACCACTGCCTGGGCCACATCCCCTCCATCTACACGGACACCTGAAGGAGCCCCGCGTGTGCCTGCCTGCCCAGCACTGCAGATGTCACCTCGCCCACCTGCTGTCACTCCCACCCTCTGTGTACCCCACGGGAGTTCCAGGCCCAGGAACATCTGGGCCACGACCCAGGGAGCCAGTTGGCCATGCCACCCCACGCTGCCAGGGAGCTGCCGTCTGAGCCCAAGCTGGGCACACAGAGGTGCCCGTCAGGACTCGCGGCCCTGTAACATTCCCTCGATTGTGTCTTCCCGTTCCTCTCCCGGTGGTTTTGAAATCACAGACCTCGTGTATATAAAATACGCAGAACTTGTCTTCCATCCCCTGCCAGTTTTATATTTTTGGTTTTACAAGAAAAACATTAAAAACTGGAAAGGAGCTGAGGGCCTGGTTCTGCTTTGTGATTCAGCCCAGAGGCAGGGACTGGGAGAGCCTCCGAGGAGGGTGACGGAGCCGGGGTTCAGAGCTAGGGAAGCCGTGTGGAAACCAGCTCGGGCCCTGGGTTCTCACCACAGGGATGGGAACCAGTGGCATGTGGCCTCCACCGCATACTGCGGCCCTTTCAGACCCCAGCGCTAATCCCAGGACTGTGCAGAGAGGTAGGCCTTTCCCTATGGACAGGTGGGCAAACTGAGGCTGGGAGGGGCGGCGACAGGCTCCAGACCTCGGATCCCACAGTCTGACCACAGTCCAGCTCAGCTCCATCTGACCCGGGCCCCTGCCTGCTACAGAGACTCCTCAGCGGGTGGGAGAACTAGCTTCGAGTCTGGTGTCTGGGCCTCTGTAACAGAGAAGCCCTGGGCGGGAAGGGCAAGCTACCGGGAATGGAGCCCAGCGTCAGAAAGCCAGGGGCAAAGGCCAGTCCCTGCAGGCAGGCTGGAAACCGAGAGCAGCCTTTGTCCAGGACCCCCCTCGCCCACCCTGGAGGACTGAGGCTCTTGTGGGTCTGTCTCCATCCCCCATATGTCTCTCTCTCCAGCATCCAGCATGAGGAACAGGTCCACGCTCCAGGCCTGGGCAGGTGACCTGGATGGTGGCCAGCATCTCACGTGTCACACTGATCACCTGTTTAAAAGATCCAGGAAAATTCCTGCCTCATCCCCGCTGGAGTGGAACCATGCAAGGGTGGTCATGTTTACCACCCTCCCGGGCTCCCAGAAATGGCCTAGGGAGGGTCACCTTGTTCCCTCTGTAGGTGAGGAGGGGCAGCCAGCATTCACACCCCCATCAGTGGGCCACCTCTTTGTACACTGACTTAGCAAAGCAAGATGAAAGGCCTAGTAGCCCCCTTCTTTATAGAGAGGGAGACTGAAGGTCAGAGTGAACACCCAGCCACGCGGTGGTGGAGCCATGATGAGCACCTGGTCCTCTCCATCACCCACAGCGCCGTGCTGGCCTGCCGTACTTCCAGGGGATCTGCCCCCGGCCTCCTTCCAGGAGCCCGCTGAGGAGGTGCCTGCACCCCCGTCCTACTTAAGCCCTCCACACCTACGCTCTGGCTGCTGTGCATCCAGGGCCGACCCGTGAGGGGCTGCATTTGGGGCTGCTGCCCTCTGGCTCCAGGCTGGTTCCAGCCAGTGAGGAGCCCAGCATGAGAGGGAGGTGGGAGGGGTCCCTGGGTGGCTGTGTCCTCACTGAAGATCTCGGTCCAGTCCAGCGGCCCTCTTCCACACAGCCCACTCCAGGCTGGGAGCGGCTCCCCTCCTTCCTTGTTCAGGTGTGGGGCGGGGCTGTGGAATCACCTGATACACCTCGGTGTGGTCCCCTCAGGAAACTCTCCTGATGGCCCCAGGCTGAAGAGGGACGTCTTCCCTGCCAGACCCTGCTGCTTACTCCCATCCCACAGGCGCAGAAACTGAAGGACAGTGCACCGGGCATGGTGGCTTATGCCTGTAATGGCTCACTCCCAACGTTTTGAGAGACCGAGGCGGGTGGATCACCTGAGGTCAGGAGTTTGAGACCAGCCTGGCCAATGTGGTGAAACCCTGTCTCTACCAAAAATACAAAAAAATAGGCAGGTATGGTGTTGCGCACCTGCAATCCCAGCTATTCGGGAGGCTGAGGCAGGAGAATCACATGAACTCGGGCTGGAGGCTGCAGTGAGCCAAGATCGCACCACTGCACTCCAGCCTGGGTAACAGACTGGGACTCTGTCTCAAAAAAAAAAAAAAAGAAAGAAAGAAACTGAGGGACAGTGAAGCTGAAGTTAAGGGACTTGCCCATGTGAGTGGTAGGTAGAGTGGGTTCAAACCCGGGCATCGGGCTCCAGAGCCTCCACCCTCACCCACAGCACTGTCCTGCCCCTTGCAGGCTGGGGCGGCCGCTCCCACCGCCTCTCAGCCTCCGCCTCCTAGAGTGGCCCAGTCCAAGCCCAGGGCACAGAGGGAGCGACTTGTTGTCACAGGGCACACAGGGCTGCTGCCTGCCACCCAGGGTCTCCTCACCCCTCATCCCCTCCCCCACTGATTTTATGGAACTAATTAGGCCAAGGCAAAGCCCCTTGAATAGAGCTGCTGAGGAATCAATGCTGCATGTCACTGTGAACACTTAATCCACTCCAGATAAGCAGCATGAGGCTGACCAGGAGGACACATTTCTATTAATAATGGAAGGGGCTGAGCTGCAAGAGGGAACACACAGGGAGCTGGCAGTTGGATCCCATTTAATTTCAGAGAGCAGAGGGAGGGAGGAAAGGAGACAAAGGCAGAGAAACAAAGAGGCCGAGACAGAGCAGAGCAGAGCAGGCTGGAGGGGAAGGCACGGAGGGGCTGGGGCGGGCCGCCTCTGCAGTGATGGGATCTGGAAATGCCATTCCTCACTCTTCTGCCTGGGACTCCACTGAGCCCTGCTCCTGGCACACTCGGGACGCCCGGCCCCAACACCAGCAGGGTCTCCAATTGAAGGCGAGCACTCCGTGGGACCAGTCCCCAGGCAGGACCCCGGGGTCTGGACCTGAGCTCCCTCCCCAGTGCTGTCTTCAGCCCTTATTTTTAAAACACCAAGACCAAACCCCCTCCCGAGCCCTGACCTGCAGCCAGCAGTGCATGGGAGCCTGGCCACTGCTACTGCAGACCCACCATTGGCAAGGAGCTATGACTCACCATCACACAGGGAAGGCTAGTGGGGTTAGGTGGAGGGCTGAGGTTTCTCACTGGGCCTTGCGGGGACACAGCCCAGGACCCCACAGGGTCTATAGAGCAAAGGGGCTGAGTCTGCCCAGGGGCCCCAGAATCCGACCCAGGGCGTAGGGTTAGGACCCAGGACAGACAGCAGACCATGGCGTCCTTCCACCCCAGCCAATCCAGGCCAAGCCCCCCCCAACCCAGTCCTCGCCTCTGTCAAGTTCAAGCTAGA
>PVKP010052204.1:0-12554 GCA_004027715.1 Plecturocebus donacophilus | reverse complement strand
GTGTGATCCTGTGGTGTGGTGTGTATGTGTGTGGTATGTGTATATGGTGTGTGTGTCTGTGTGTGGTGTGGTGTGTGCACATGGTATGTGCGTGTGATCCTGTGGTGTGGTGTGTATGTGTGTGGTATGTGTATATGGTGTGTGTGTCTGTGTGTGTGGTGTGGTGTGTGCACATGGTATGTGCGTGTGATTCTGTGGTGTGGTATGCATGTGTGTGGTATGTGTACATGGTGTATGTCTGTGCATGTGGCATGGGGTGTGTGTGGTGTGGTGTGGTTGTGGTGTGTGTGGTGTATGTGTAATCCTATGGTGTGCTGAGCAGAGCCATCAGTCCCAGGGCACGGTGACATCTTCTCTCCAAGTCCCGGAGGGCAGGTCCTGTGACTGCCCCAGCAAAGCTGCCCGCAGAGCCTGCTGTGACCACCAGCACAGTCCCTCCCTTCTTTCATGAGATTAAAAACACCATGGCTGCTCTTGTGTCTAAAGAACTCCAGGAGGAAATCCCTGGAGACACCCTTTTTGTTTCACTGGAAATGCAAGTATTCTCCAGGGAAGTGGATCTATTTTTCAGAGCAGAGGGGATTTCCTAATTGCCTTGTGAGATCCCCCATGGAGAGATGGATGGGGAGAAGCGACGGGAACCCTCAAATTCCCCCAAATCCCTCTGCTCCTGGAGCCACAGCAAGCAGGCCCCGCACGACGGCAGCCCTCGGCTCTGCTCACGGTGCCCGGAGTGGCCTGGAGACGGCAGTGTGGCTTTCTGCGAATTATCTCTATTGTGGGAATTATCGCCCGTTTCCTGACACACTTGCTCTTGTGCTGGGCGTGCGTGGGCTCTGCCAGTCACCGATTCTTGCCTACTAAGGTTCCCGGTGGCATCGGTGAGTGCCTGGCCCTGGCCATTGCGCTTCTGGCATCTAAGAACCTGAGTGGCTTCACCTCCCATGTGGGTTGAAATGGAAGATTCCAGCAGAACATGATGGCATGCTCCATCAGTTCTGACGCAGTGACGCGTCGTTCCAGGCTCCATCTGGCCTCACGGTGCCACAGAGCAGCTGTATGCGGGTTCCAGCTTCACCTCCGGACAGTGGGAATGGGGAGCCGCTGCGCACGTCCAGAATTTAGAGCGGGGTCTAAAAGCCTGTCTCTCCTGCTGGTTTCAGGGAAACCCAGCAGAGGATTTACACTTTTCCAAATGGAAAGACACCTATGTCCTCCTTTCCCTGAGTGCTACCTGACCCTGTGGGCTCCCGGGTGCTTTATGGGGCCCGTGTTCTCTCCAAGCGGCCCCAGCATTAGGACTGAGCATCGGTTCCCTGGAACCCAAGCAAAGCCAGGCTGCCTTTGGCCGGTCTCAGCACAGCTCGGCCTCAGAAGCAACACAGATCGGCCACGCTGCAGGTGATTTACATCTCGCTCAAGTCCCTTAAAGAAATGCTGCAGAATGCCGGCCTCCCTAGCACACCGCCTGCCTTTTGGGGTCCACCCGTCTGCTTCTCTTCTGTCTCAGCTCACGTGGCAGCGGCTCCTCAGTCCCCGATCCTGCAGCCACAGATCCCCAGGGGCTCCCCAGCTCTCAGATCCTGCACCCTCTCCTCCCAGGTGCCCCCCACGCAGTCTGTGCTGGCCCCTCCGTGCTTTCTCGAGTCTGTGGATTTAGACTTCCGGGGACTTGCTGCAGTCCTGCTCTCTCCCCAGTACCCTGATGGACGCCACAGATGGCCCTGGACAGGCCACACAGACCCCGGCTTAAAAGGGGGTGGAGAGTGAGAACTGCAGAGTCATGTGTCTGCCGACGCTCACACGCTAAGGCACAAAACAGACGGCCTGAGGAGCTGGCCCCTGAGCTCTGAAATAAGAGAACGAGGGACAGATGGGGCAATTCATTAGGACCATGCTTTCCTAGGCAGGGAAAATAGGACCCAAGGAACAAGAATCACGGTCACACATGCTGCCACAGGGCTGGCGGCGCTCCCTCCGGGAGGCACAGCGAGGGCACAGTGTGGGCACGTCGCAGGCTTCTCAGGACCACAGCATGCTGCCAGGGAGAGTGGAGGCAGGGAGGCCGGGACGGAGAGCCTCACCATGTCCCGGTATCTGGGGTCACGGCCGGTTGTGCGGGTCCTTCCTACTCCACAGTTCGCCATAATTGGCTCTGGGCTTCCACTTTCCTGCCCCAAATCCGCAATTCCTGATGTCCCCGCTAACCCATCACTCTGAAGAATTTGGCCACATGATTGAAAACTCTCTCGTCCTCAAGGGCTTCCTGAGAGCCCAGCGCATCCTGGGGACCCTCACCCAGGGCCTCCTGGGAGACCTGGCTCTCCCTTCCGGCACCACAGTCACCAGAGAGGCTCAGGTCCCTCTCACCCTCCTGGGTCTCGAGTCCCTCTAACTGTCCCTGGGGCCAGGGTCTCTGTCACCATCCATGTGGCTGGGGGGGACTCCCTCACTGCCTTTGGGGCTGGGGTCTCTGTCACCCTCCACGTGGCTGGGTCTCCCTCACCAGACTCGGGGCTGGGGTCTCCCTCACTGTCCCGGAAACCTTCTGCATCAGTTCCACCCCTCCCTCTCCCCCGTCTCTCTTCCCCTGTCTGCAGCAAACTACTTGAAAACTGTCATTTTCACAGTCCAGTGTTCCTCCCTCCCATCCGTCCTTTTGTTTTGCCTTTGTCGAATGTGTTTGAACAGAACAAGCTGTGCATAAACATAGTGACTCTACCACTGCAAATGGCTTCACGTGCGGCAGGAGACCAGGAATCCAGCAGCCTGTCATCCCACGCAAGACGTGCTTGGGGCCCGTGGGTCCTTCTGGAGGGACCCCCTCCCCACCCCCATCCCTGCTGCTGCCCTCAGCTTTCCATTCATCTTACTGCTCTCCTCCAGCCCAAGCCCTGACCTTCTAGGACTGGGTCCCCGGGACACTCCTGTCAGCCATGCATGGTTCTGTTGTTGATCAGTGTTTCCCACACTTGTAAGTTTGGCCTTTTGACGCTGGACATCCTGGCAGATGTAGTCATGTCTCATTTGGTTTTAATTGCGTTTCCCTAATGACTGAAGACGCCGAGCTCCTTTTCACACACGTGCAGTTTCGCGCTGTGTCTGCTCAAGTTCTCTGTTGAGTTTTTCTTATGGTTCATCTTCTCACCAGCTTGCAGAAAATATTTTTATATTCTTGGTGTGCAGGTATTTATCAAACACATGGATTGCAGTTACTTTCACCACGTGGGGCTTGCCTTCTGCCTCTCCTAATGGTGTATGTTGAACAAAAGTTATTAATTTTTCATAAAGTTCCATTTTTCAAACTTATTTATGATTAGTGCTTTCTTTGTTTCATTTAAAAAACCTTTGCAGAATACTTTCACACTATTTGTGGGAATGTAAATTAGTTCAACCATTGTGGAAGAGAGTGCAGCAATTCCTCAGAGACCTAGAATCAGAAGACTGACCTGGCAATCCCATTACTAAGTATATACCCAAAGGAATATAAATCATTCTATTATAAAGATATATGCAAATATATCTTCATTGTAACACTGTTCACAATAGCAAAGACATGGAATCAACCCAGATGCCCATCAATGAGACTGGATAAAGAAAATGTGGTACATACACACCATGGAATACTATGCAGCCATAAAAAGGAACGAGATCATGTCCTTTGCAAAGATGTGTATGGAGCTGGAAGCCATCATCCTCAGCAAACTAACGCAGGAACAGAAATGAAACACTGCATGTTGTCACTTACAAGTAGGGGCTGACCAGTGAGAACACGGGGACACAGGAAGGAGAACATCACACACTGGAGCCTGTCGGGGGACAGACGGGGACAGTTTCAGGAAAAATGGCTAATACACACTGGGCTGAGTATCTAGGTGAAGGTTTGATGGGTGAGCAAACCACCACAGCACACGTTTCCCTATTTAGCAAACCCGCACACTCTACAGGTGTACCCTGGAACATAAAATAAAATAAAAAATAATTTTTAAACGTCTTTGCCTGGCCATCTTCTTGAAGACAGGCCCGTGTTTTCCTCCTGATGCTTTAGTGTTTTACCTTCCACATTTACATCTTTGATCCACCTGAAATCAACTTTTGGAATGGTAGTTTGCAGCAGAAAGTCAATATTTATTTTTCCCCTAAAAATACACAATTGATCCAGCAGTAGTGTTTTTGGAACTGTCTTCCTCAATAGGTTTCAGTGATCACTTTGTCCTGTGTTAGGGGACGTGGGGTCTGTTTCTGGAGCCCTGGTTCCCTGCCTCGGATCTGTTTGTCTTCTGGCCTGTGTCATGGAAGAGTCTGACTTCCAACCTTGATATCTAAGATCACTTATTATCTGTAACTGGCCATGTCCATTTCAGCATACATCTTAGAATCTCGGACACTACGTCAATTTTAACATGTGTGTCCCTCCCTCCAGCCCCTTCCAAATCAAACCCACCTGGGATTCTTTGGAGGGCGTGCGTTGAATCTGAAGGTCCGTCTCTGGAGAATTGGCCGTGTCCAGTGGTCGAGGGTCCTGGAGCGGCAGCGGCTGCTGGGCTGGCCACACACATGGCCTGGACACGAGAGCACGGGTGGTTCTGACATTTATTGCACACCCTGAGCACACGTGAGACGGCATGCTGTAGGCTCTGCGTCTCTGGTCCCACAAGACAACTCTGAACCAGAAGCTTTAACAGTTGTAGGGGCCCCGACACCTTTTCTCTTTTTTCTGAGCCAGAATCTTGCTCTGGCGCCCAGGCTGGAGTGCAGTGGCACAATCTCAGCTCACTGCAACCTCTGCCTCCCGGGTTCCAGCAATCCTCCCGCCTCAACCTCCCAAGTAGCTGGGATTACAGGTGCACACCACTAAGCCCAGATAATTTTTGTATTGTTAGTAAGACGGGGTTTCGCCATCCTGACCAGGCTGGTCTCCAACTCCTGATCTCAAGTGATTCACCCGCCTCAGCCACTTAAAGTGCCGGGATCACAGCCATGAGCCACTGTGCCAGGCCCTCAACACCTTTTCTTAGGAAAGTTAGTTTAGCTTCTCTGTAATAGTATTCAATATCCAAACCAGATAAATAGGCAAGGTAAGCATAGTTTATAAATTTAATGGAAAATTTTACAACTTTATAATGATAAATCTAAGGAACTTAAAGAATCACAAAGTAAAAAACACTTGGATAATAAAAATGAGGTAAAACACAAATTTGCATTTAATTATGCTCACATCTAAAGAGCAATATTAGAAGGGAATAAGTAGGAAAACACTTTTTGAAATATATTTTGTTGTTCAAAACAATATACAGCATGTTTAATTGCAGCACTGTTCTCAAAGTGTGGCTCGCACGGCCTGGGCTTCGATCCCGGGCGGTGGTTCAGGTCCCGCAGATTCTAACAGGATCTGGAGGAGGGCGGGGCAGAGGCGGAGCTCCAGCTATTCTGAAGCTAAACAAACATCAGTTTGGGAATAAGAGATGCAGAAAAATGAGAGCTCGTGTTGGCTTTCTCTTTAACCTGGCAGGGATCATCGGCAGAAGCCCACAGAAAGGCATCAGGCCGCAGCAGACTTGAGGCTCTACCCCGCGGGTCCAGTGCCCCAGGCACCCGGGCCATGCTGTCCCACACGCTCCTGCTGCCAGCTGAGCCCTGCGCTGGGGGCGCATCCTCTGAAGGCACCAGGCTGGGGGCTGGAAACCAGCGTCCAGCGTCCACTCTCCACGCGTGTTCTCGGCCCTTCCGGGGAGACTGCACCCACAGCCCCACCTCACTGGAAACGTGAGGAGGACAGAAATCAGCTTTCAGGAAGGCCACGTGGATTTCCTTCACGGGGAGAACCCAGGGGCCCGGTCTGCCTCCCCGCCAAGGCTGCGGGGAGCTTGCGTCTGGATTCTTTCTCCAGCATGGGACAAACAGCCCGCTCTGCGCTACCTGAAGGATACTTTTAAAGTGAGGAACCGGAGGACAGGCGTCATGGTGTCATCATCCACCAAACACATTTGTCGGCCGATTTTCCCTTTCGTCTTACATTTCAGGGAACATGTATTGACAGCTCAATGCAGAGCTGAGCATAAAGTGGCCTCCTGTGGGGCCCAGGCCAGTTAAAACATACTGCTCTGTGCTCTGTGCATCGTAAGAAGCCTCTTCACAGAAAATAATAAACTTGTATTTGCAGATAGAGAGAAAAGGCTGCTCTGGGCTCTAAGACGCCGGTAAGCTTTAGCGGCAGAAGACGGATTTGCCCCAGCCTGGTGATTCCAGACTCCGGGCTCAGGAATCAAGAGCCCCTCCCTTCCTGCCAGGTGAGTCCCTGTGGGCCTGGGGACCAGGACGGGGCAAAGCGTCAGACCCTGTGGCCCAGGACGGAGAGGAGAGCCCAGCACAGCCCACGGCTGTTCCGAGCCCAGGTCAATTATTATTATTATTTTTGAGAGAATCTCACTCTGTCACCCAGGCTGGAGTGCAGTGGCACGATCTCGGCTCACTGCAACCTCCGCCTCCCGGGTTCAAGCGGTTCTCCTGCTTCACCCTCCTGAGTACCTGGAATTACAGGCACCTGCCACCACACCCAGCTAATTTTTGTATTTTTAGTAGAGACAAGGTTTCTATTGACCAGGCTGGTCTTGAACTCCTGGCCTCAGGTGATCAGTCTGCCTTGGCCTCCCAGAGTGCTGGGATCACAGGCATGAGCCACCGCGCCTGGCCCCAGGTTAATTTTTAAATGACTGTGAACTCTTAGCGACTCCTGAAGAATAAACAAAAGCCTCTCCCGCTCTCATCGTCCCCATCCCCGAGGGAGAGAGGCCGGTCCCCTGCAAGCCTGAGGGTCCAAAGGAAGCGGGGGGCTTTCCACAGCCACAGCGAGTGTTTGTTTTAAACAAATATTTCCAAGTCAAGACCCCGAGAACAGCCATGTGCCTCCATTGGGGACCCATTAGCCCTTTTCATCTGCGGCATATTCAGTAGCACACCAGCCTTCTGAGGCTTCTGAAGGTCACCAGTTGAGGCCAGCACACACTTTTCAAATTGACTCATGGTGGCAGCCCATTACGGCTGAGTGGCAGGAACCAGCTGTGCCTCCCTGGCTGGTCTGTAGGGTGGAAATTCTCCTGGCATGCAGGCTGTATCTATTCCATGATGATAACATTTGAGGCTTAAAGGAAACTTACCACTACTGTTCATTAAAAAAAAAAAACTCACCATTATGAAGTAGAAAAAGCGCTCCATGTTTCCATAAATACCTATTGTTTTAAAGTCCCGGGCTACACACGCAGGATGTGCAGGTTTGTTGTGTCGGTAAACGTGTGTCTTGGTGGTTTGCTGCACCTGTCAACCTGTCACCTAGGCATTAAGCCCCACATGCATTCGCTATTTGTCCCGATGCTCTCCCTCTCCCCACGCCCCTGAAAATACTTATAAATTCAACAAATAAGTTGCCACGTTAGGATGTTAGGGTACTTTTGGGGCAGGCATCTCATCATTAAGTGGTTACATCAGACCTTTAAAAACGTGATTAGTTTCCACTGTTTCTGTTCTTGTTTTCGTCTCTAGCAGGAAAGCAATTCTGAATCAGCGTCAGGGTGCAGGCAGAAGGCCGGGAGTCTCCGCTGCGCTGAAGGTGATTGTGGGGCCTCGAGCAAGTTATTTAATTCTGGACACAACGTTGTGCGTGGGACGGACCCCAGTGACTTCCTCGTACGGCTGCCCTGGGTAGCGAAGGCGTCCACACGGGCGGTGTGGGCGCAGCGATGCCCGGTGAGGCCCGTGGTCACGCGCCACAGATGCTGTCTCCTTGAGTGTGTTCTGAAAGACCTGACTTCTCCACGTTTTAGGATATGCTTACCTTTTATTTGAAGGATGGTCAATTGAACGCACTGTGATTTGGGCACATATTTGCACAAGACGACCTCACAGAGCCACAGAGCTCCCACAGTGAGGCTGGAAGCATTTTAAGTGAAGAGCGTTCATGTCACGTTTGTGTTCACTGATGTTCCCCTGCGGCCTCTGCATTTAGTACTTTTTATTTTTCCGTGTTGGTTGTTCTCCACAAGCTTCGGGTGACTTGCTGGGGGCTGTGCCTCTGCGGACGCTCTCTTCTTTGTACAGTGTCACGGGAAGAGGGTCACATGTACCGGGCAGGGCCGGGGTCACCATGCACACCTCTTGTCCAGGGGAGGGTCTGCGCAGCTGAAGGTCTCTGGTTGTCCCATGGCCTGTCTGTCTCTCTCTCCGCCTCTCTGAGAGCCATCTCTCTGTCCCGCTGTCTCTCTGCCACGCTGAGAACCGTCATCGATGTCTTAACTACCAAGTGACTCTCCCTGCTGTGAGCTCACAGCTTTACACGGTGAAAATTCCCCACAGGGAACGGTCATTACTCACGTGGACAGAGCTGAAGCTGTGACTGGGGTTCTGCACTGAGGGTTATTTGGAGAACACCGTTCCCTCCGTGGGTCAGCCCGCGTGCGCACCTGCCGGTCCTGACCGTGACACTCAGTGATGTAGACTGGCTGTGCGGGGCGGACTCTCCTTCACCGTTTCCGTCTCCCCGACCCCTGCACAGGCACCGCCCACCCCGACAGGTACACTCGTGGTCCTGGCAGAATTCAGGATTCTTTAAACAGACATTTTCCAGCTGGAACAAGATCTGTGTTTTCCTGGGGCTGCTAGCCTGAGAGCACGCTAATCTGGGCGGGTCATCCAGGGGTGTGGGAATTGTCTAAAGAATGAAGCCAAGCAGAAAAGTATAACATGAGAGACGAATGCGGGGTGGGGAGAGGAGGGAGGGAGAAAGACAGAGACAGAGGGAGACACAGAGACAGACAGAGGGAGACACAGAGACAGAGGGAGAGACACAGAGACAGAGGGAGAGAGACAGAGATAGAGAGAGACAGAGGGAGACACAGAGACAGAGGTAGAGACATAGAGACAGAGGGAGAGACACAGAGTTAGAGAGAGACAGAGGGAGACACAGAGACAGAGGGAGAGACACAGAGACAGAGGGAGAGAGACAGAGATGGAGAGAGAGGCAGAGGGAGAAGGCAGAGAGATGACGGAGAGATTGAGACGGAGAGAGACAGAGACGGAGGGAGACAGAGACGGAGAGAGGCGGAGAGAGGGAACCTGACTGCACCATTCATGGCGCTGGTTCAAGACCCTGATTCTGGGTCTTCCTCTGCCTGTGTGATCCACTCATGATCCTGTTCAGCTGTAAGCCCGTAACATCCCTGGGTGTCTAGCCTGTTTCAAGGTGAACTCCCATCACTTCTAACTGAGAGATCCTGTCAGCTGAGCGATGAGCACATTCCTGAGTTTGGAAAAGAGAGCTTCCTTTCTCGTAAAGGGCTGCAGCCTGTGGTGGCCGTTCTGACCAGCTGGGTAGGGTCGCCTCCAGCCAGAAGCCAGAAACAGACACACAAAAGGTGGGAGGAACAGGACAGGGACTGATTGAGCAAGGTGTGAAAATATGCATATTCCATAAGCTGTGGAGGGGCCGCGAAGATTCATGAAAGAAGAAATACACGTGCGGCTGAGCTTCGTGCCCCTTCGTGGGTCCCATGTTAACAAATGGCCACATTAGCATCATCCAAGAGTGGAGTTTTCGGCCCTGTGATGTCAAAACCTGAAGTAGAGGACACGAAAATTCAGTGTGCGTCCTCACTGGACTAGCCAGAGCCATTCTGAGGTCAGTGGTCTCTGTCAGGAAGGAATGGGGTCAGCGGTTTTGTCAAAACTGCAAAGGGAGGGGTGGGATCTGGCGGTCGATTGACATCAGTGGCAGAGCCTTTCGCCCTTAGGGAAGGAGGCCTCGTGGGAGGAGGCACGTCTCGTCGTCCGTCCTGCTGTGGCTGGGAACTCGGCTTCAAGGTTTCTCTGGGGCCCTCTTGGCCGAGAGACGATCTATTCAGTTTGAATGGGGGCTTAAGACTTTTGTTTTTACGTCTCAGTCCTGACTGATGCATGACCCTTGGCTTGCACTACAGCTCTGCCTCTGTTTGTACGTGGAGGACTGAGACTGAGCTACCCGACAGTCCAGGAGGTGTGAGATGGCGTGCAGCCCAGGACAGCCGGTCCAGGGGCCTTTGCTGCACGTGGAGCAGGCCAGCGAGACAGTGGACAACAGCCTTCCTCAGATCTAAGGAAAAATAAGTATGAAACAAGCCAGAAAAGCACATGAATTAAGAGTGACAGCAAAGAACCCAAAGTCGTCCTTCTGAAGAGGGTGGAACTCATTGTCCTTTGTCATTCAGTGCATGAGGATGGCTCAGCTGGCTTGGGTAGACATCAAGGTTACCCAGAAAAACAGAACCAGTCAGCTGAACACAAAATGTCAGCAGAGAGGACTGGCTCATTCATCGCTAAGATCACAGGGGCTGGCAAGTTCAAACCCTGCCGTGTGTGCTGCAGGCCGGGGATCTGGGGCAGCCCGTGGTGCAGCTCAGCCTGAGGGCCGTCCACTAGAAAATGCCCTCTTGCCTGGGAGGCCATCCTCTTATTCTGTTAAGGCCTTCAGCTGGCGGGAGAAGACCCACTCACATTACGGAGGGCAGCCTGATGTACCCAAAGTTCACAACGTAACATCACCCTTCAACTTAACACCTGAGATGAAGTGTCACACGTGCGTCCCATGCTGACCTGGCACCAGACATGGCTCCCTATGAAACACCCAATCTCCAGGAAAAACAATAACAAGGCCACGCTTTTCCCTAAAGTGGTACACACATCTACATACAACCAAGAATGCACAAACTCCTTCCCCAGAAGACAAGGCAAAGTCCTTTAGTGACATCTGCTCATCTCCCTGATATCCTGTAACTCACATGCCATGATAAAAAGGGGACACAAGAAGGAAGGAAGCAAATATATTTGATACACCCACATATTCATAGCAAAATAGAGTGGAAACACTCAAGACAATGGCAGCCCTGGATTCTGTGGTCCCATAGGCAGAGCTGGCACTCACAACGACCTCCTTCTGTGTTCCACTTGCCTGCAGCAAGGCCTCAGCTGTTGGCAGTTCTGTATTGGGCGGGGTGGCCCAAACCTTCATACCTGAAGGGTCTGGACTACCGTAGTCCCACTGGACGTGCTGGTCCTTTTCCACTGACCTTAATCACAGGCATGGGAATACCAAGAGACACCGAGGGCTCTCCTGGATTCCAGACACGGGCTTCCTTGTCTGTACTCTGAAGATGGCATCTGAATTTCCAGTCCAGTGGATCATCGCTGTGTCTCCCGGTGGAAGCCAGCCTCCGTCTGGAACTCAGTCCTTTCAGAGCTAAGTCGTCCCCCCTTGGTACCTGTGTTCTCGGTCAGCAGATAATAAGCTGCAGGACAGGAAGCAAACACGGTGCTCCTGGGTCTCTAGCGGGTGACAGTGAGTGGTGCCACCCCCACTTCCACCCAGGACCAAGCCTTACGGCAGACAAACCCTCCCTCCATCAAACAGGCTCTGAAAATAAAGGCTGAGCATCTAAGACAGAGAGGTCGTCCTTCCTTCCCCTCCCACTGGGGAAACGTAGGAACATCTCAGAGCGCTGGGGAAATTAACTTTGAGCTTTGATGTGGTTGGCTGTGTCCCCACCCAAATGCCATCTTGAATTACAGTCCCCATAATCCGCACATGTCCCAGGAGGGACCCCTCCCCCCAGCGGGAGATAATTTAATCGGGGGAGGTTACCCTCATGCTGTTCTTGTGATAGGAGTGAGTTCTCACGAGATCTGATGGTTTTATAAGGGCCTTGCTCTTTGCTCAACTCTCATCCTCTCTCCTGGCACCCTGTGAAGAGATGCCTCCTGCCATGATTGTAAGTTTCCTGAGGGTTCCCCAGCCATGCAGAACCGTGAGTCAATTAAACCTTCTTCCTTTATAAATTACCCAGTCTCAAAAAGTTCTGTATAGCATCCTGAGAACGGACTCATACAAGCTTCTTCCAAGGAAAGTGAGAAGACTTCATTTTTTAAAAATTATGTCTGGATTTAGCTGGGCAGCTAATGTTTGTAATTCCAGCACTTTGGAAGGCTGAGATGGGAGGATTACTTGAGGCCAGGAGTTCAAGACCAACCTGGTCAACTTAGTGAGAC
This sequence comes from Plecturocebus donacophilus, assembly GCA_004027715.1. NCBI lineage: Eukaryota > Metazoa > Chordata > Mammalia > Primates > Pitheciidae > Plecturocebus > Plecturocebus donacophilus. Next base: position 485 of record PVKP010052204.1, on the reverse strand, counting down.
CCCCCACCTCATTAAAAAATAATTAAAAATTTAAAAAATTCTCTGCATTACTTTTATAAAGTAAGACCATGAACCTATCCTTAAACACTTGAGATTGAGTGAAGCACCATCCTCTTACCTTGGTTTACAGGTGGGAAAGCAGAGACAGCTATCCAGTTGAGCATTACATTGAATTCACGTTGGTACCAGGACTTGAACTCAGTTTTTCTCACTCCTGGTGAAGTGCCCTTTGCCTCACACACAGTGAAAAGCATCCAGCCACATTCATCACACCTGATACTTCTTATTAGTAAGGTTCAAAAGCCTGTAAGAAAGCAAGACATGGCTTTGATTTTCAATTTGTTTGCTGAGGAAGCATATCAGCGTCATTGTTCAGAGGTGATGGCAGATGTGAGGCTCAGGGACCCTAAACACACCCTAACTCGCAATCTTTCTTAAATGTCTGTAAAGCTCACATTAATTTCCATGTTACATATTACAAGTGC
>PVKP010052203.1:0-12533 GCA_004027715.1 Plecturocebus donacophilus | reverse complement strand
CGTGGCCATGGAGCCCTCTGCCTTTGGTGGGACCCCGACCTTCATGCTCTTCAAGGACGCCCAGCTGACAAGACGGCTCAGGTGCGAGGGCAAGGGTTGGCGCAGAGCTGGAACCGAATATGCCAGGGCCGCTGAAGATGAGCAGGGCCTGGGGTGCATGCAGGCAGGGGCACCCTGGAGGCTGTGGGACATGACAGTGCCCCTGACCTTTAAAAGCTACGTCAACGACCAGCACTCACCCCAGAACTCGCAGAGAAATTCACGTTTTAAAATTAGTAAAATCTCCACGGGCGGAGTGAGGCCAGCCCTTGGCATATTTTTCAACCAAGTATGGATCGATTTCCTGCATGGGCCGAGGACTGATCAAACATGCCAGGACCCCAGGCTGCTCTCCTGTGAGGAGCCCTTTCTCCCACCCGCAGCGATGAGACGAATCTGCCAGTAGTGGGGTTTATGGGAAGCTCTGCATGAGATCTGAGATGATTCCTGATCCCTCGTGTCCACCCTGCCTTATTCACAGAGGGGTTGTCATCCTGACCCTGAACTGTGACATATGCTGCGTGATGTTTTAAGTTAAAATGTTTTAGATGATAGAGGTGAAAGCCAGCTGTGGTGGTACACATCTGTAGTCCCAGCTCCTGGGGAGGCTGAGTCAGGAGAATCGCTTGAGTCTAGGAGGTTGAAACGCGCCCAGGCAACGTAGCAAGACCTCATCTCTACAAACAAACAAGCAAATAAACAAACAGGCGGGCACAGTGGCAGGCGCCTGGGCACTCGTGAGGACCCGCTGGGCAGTGCCAACGAGTGTGGGTCTCGGGAGCTGCTCCCAAAAGCAGAGCTGCCTTTCAGGAGTGACCCCGGGACCCTCCTGTGGGGTGTCCTGGGCCGGCAGCCCCTCACCCTCACGGGGGCCTCCAGGAGCACGGGTCTTGGTGAGCCCTTGCTGGGGTCATCTAGGACGTGACCTGGGATGACCCTGGGCTTGTGGATGCCCTTGGTGCCTCCAAGTACTTCTGTTGAACCCTCCACATTCAATGGGAGGGGATTCTGTCCTGCAGGTACCCCATGTCACTCATGGGGAAGCCGAGGCAGGGACAGCTCTACAGTCCCGCCAGTCCAGGCTCTCAGGGAGCCAACGGCCTCCATGCTCAGGCTGGGAAGGTGCGGGGGTCCACCATGACCCTCAGAGCAGCTTCAGGGACTGGGGCTGAGGCTGGGTGAGCGGCTCGTCCTGCCAGGCTTAGCCGCCCTGGGGTCTGCTCATGTGCCTCCCCTCCCCCAACCCCCCCACAGTGACATCCACCCAGCCCCGCTCCCACCAGAGCACACCATCGTCTTCCTCGTGCGCCTGCTCCCCGAGACACCCCGCGAGGCCTTCGCGCTGTGGCAGATGGCAGCTGAGGACTTCCAGCCTATTCTCGGGGTTCTGCTGGACGGTGACGTGGGCCCCGAGTCACCATCCCCCACAGTCAGGAGAAGTGGGGGCAGGGAGGCCCCAGACCCTGGGAGGCCTTCGGGGGAAGTCCAGCCTCCAGGCCAGGCCCTTGGGCCCCCGGCAGCAGGGGTGTTGGCGCCCACCCTGGGTGGAAGGCAGGTGCCTGGGCAGGGGGCCACCTCCAGCTTCGCACCCTCAGGCTGCTCCGCGCCTGTCGTGGGGGCCGCCCTGCTCACGGTCTAGGCCCAGCTGGCCGCAGCCCGCTCTCACCTGCTCCGCCCCCTCCCTGGCAGCCGGGAGGAAGTCCCTGACCTACTTCCATCGAGACCCCAGGGCTGCGTTGCAGGAGGCCACCTTCCACCTGCAGGAAGTGAGGAAGATTTTCTTCGGGAGCTTCCACAAGGTCCTGGAAAGCTGAACTCACGTCCCCTCTCCGGCGTTCCCCCAGCTCTGGGACAGCCCACCCCCGACAGGGCCCTGCGGATGCCGACGCCTCTCCCTAGAAGCAGGACTTTCCTCAGGAGTAACGTTGGCCTGGGACTCGGTGGCCTACTCCAGCTCTTCTGTCTTAACTCGAGCGGAAGAGCCGCCCAGCCTATCTCTTTGGGTCCCACAGACCCCTGAGAGGCTCCCGCAGCAGGTGCCATTCAGTCCATTTTACAGAGGGGAAGTCAAGGCCCAGCAAGGCAGGTTCTCCCAGGGTCCCCCGAAACCTGAGGTGAGGTCAGGCCCCGACCCCAGGCCCTGGTGATGGGCGTTGCTCCCCACCTCTGGCCTGGCTTGAGGGCTCAGGTGGATGCTGGCCCTGCCTGGGCTGTGGGGAACCCCCCCATGCTGTCTCACAGGTGCATGTGGCTGTGGGCCGCTCCAAGGTCAGGCTGTATGTGGACTGCCGGAAGGTGGCCGAGCGGCCCCTCGGGGAGGTGGGCAGCGCTCCCGCTGCCAGCTTCGTCACACTGGGGAGGTTGGCCAAGGCCAGGGGCCCCCGGAGCAGCTCCGCTGCGGTGAGTGGGGTCTTGCCCTGCTGGGCCTGGCTGGCAGGGGCTGGCGGCCTCTCTGAGCCCCAGGACTGAGCCAGCTCCCCCTGTGTTGCAGTTTCAGCTTCAGATGCTGCAGATCGTGTGCAGTGACACCTGGGCTGATGAGGACCGGTGCTGTGAGCTCCCTGCCTCGGTAGGCCCGTCCCTTGACCCTGTTCCAGGAAGGAGGGGCAAGTGCCCACTGAGGTCACAGTGCCTGGGGCTCCGTTGGCCTGTCCAGATTGTCACTGTGCTGGGAGAAATCAGGGAAGGCTTTCAGAGGAGGTGGCCTCAGGGCCAGAGGGTGAGCCTGGGGGTAGGTGCTGGCTGAAGAGGACTGGAGGCTTTGGGCAGGCTGGGAAGTTCCCAGCTGCACTCGGGGCCATGCCCACCTCTGCGGGCCCAGCCAGGTGCAGATGAGTCAGGAGGGGGCCCACGGCCAGGCCACGGAGCCCTGCCCAGGGCTGCCAGGTCCTTGGTGACTCCTCCATGTACCCGGTGCTTGGGGGCCCAGACGGGGAAGCGAAGGAGGGAGAAGGTGCTTTTCCATCCTGGGGCTCACGTGGACAGCCTGGCAGGGTAGTTCCAGGGCTGGCTGCACACACAAGGGCTGGTGGCCTGAGCCTGTGACCTGCCCCCCGTGCGCTTGTGCCCCCGACCTTTCTCTCTGCCTCCAGGTGCAGGTCTGGAAGTTTCCCTGGAGCCCCAGTGTCCTTGGCTAAGCTCAGCTCTACGGACAGGCGAGAGCCAGGGTCTCTAACGAGCAGTCTCTCTTCTTCCAGAGGGATGGAGAGAACTGCCCAGCCTTCGTGTCTGCCTGTACCTGTTCCTCAGAGACCCCTGGACCCCCAGGGCCCCAAGGACCCCCAGTGAGTCCCACAATGTCTCCCTGGGGTGACCAGGGACCCCTGGCTGATGTAGTGCTGCCACTGGCGAATGTGGAACCCAGACCCTCCCGCCCCGTCCATCTCCTGGTCCTGACACAGAGCTGGGATGTGCTTCCTGAGCCTCCCCCTGCTGCGCCTGCCCTGGGCTGGGAGGCAGAGGCCTGGACCTCCTCCCACCGCTGGGCCTCCCCCTCCTGAGCCCTTCTCTGGCACGGAATCCAGTGTTTCCCAGTATCAGGGTTGGGAAGGGGGCCCAGGCGCAGCCGGGAGCCAGGACTGTGTGTGGCCCAGGGTGTGACGTGGGCTGCTGTGGGTCACAGCCACTTGGACGGCCACTGTCCTGGGTACTGGCAGCCCAGCTCACTGCAGCAGGAGCTACAGGGGCGTCTGCCGAGGCCTCAGGGAGGCGGCTCTCCAGGCCAGGAACCCGACCATGGGGTGGGTCCTGAGAGGTCCTCAGACCTGCTCACCCCAAGTTTCCAGGACCCCACAGGTGACGGCAGGGCTTCCAGAGCTGGCTGCCCGGGACTAGTCAGGCACACTCACTGGAGCTCAGTGTCCACAGGCCTGGCCACTCAGGGGGCTGGGGTTTGAACCCAGAGCTGCCTGCCTGTGAGAAGGGTGGACGGGCTAGCGTGCCCTTGCCCTGGAATCCCCTTCCTTCCCCCAGACAGTAGTGGACAGTCCAGCTGGGTGGGGCTGGGGGCCCAGGGTGGGCCCAGCATGCGGTGGTTCTGAGGGCTTAGCCCTACCTGTGCCTCTGCAGGGCCTCCCAGGGAGGAACGGCACCCCAGGAGAGCAGGGCTTCCCAGGGCCCAGGGTAAGTTTTGGGGAGTCCTGGGAGGTGGGGGCCTGGGTCCTAGCTGCCAGAAGAGAACACCCCTCCCAGTGCATTCCTGAGAACGTGGGGAGCTGCACAGAGCCTCCATAGGCAGGGTGGGGTCTCCCCAGACTGCAGACAGGCAGGAACCCCAGCGTCCCAGGGGGCCAGGGGTCTAGACTGGCCTTCCCCATGTGCCTGCTGGGTGCCTGCTGGCCCTGGGCCTGGGTACGGTGGAAGTGCCCTTTTCACCCAGATAGGATGAACCCCATGGCCCAGGTGGGGAAATGAGGCTTGGGGAGGTGAGGCCACCTGTCCATTCGGCAGCCTGGCTGGCCCTGAAGGCTGCCCTTGATTTCTGCTGGGCAGGCGAGAGCCAGGCGCCTTTGTGTGCTGGCCTGGGCCCAGGAGCTTAGGTCTACGGAGTATTTTTGAATGTGTCTAGGCTCAGCACATGCGTGGCGTGCAGGGAGGGGTTTCAGAGGTGGGTTCTGGTTCTGCAGAGAGGGATGTTGAAGACAGTGCACCCACCCCAGGCGTTGGAGGGCCACCCTCCAGGCTCAATTCTAGTCGTTTCCTAACCCAGATATCACACAGCTTGGCACAGGATGCCGGAGGTGTGGCTGACGTGCAGGATGAGGCTGCACTCCTCCTGACCCCGACGCCCGCCTCTCCCTGGCAGCCTTCCAGAGAGTGCCACACCCCTGTGAGCACCGACACGTGCCCCGTTGCGGCTGGACTGCCATGCTCCCTCTGTCTGAGCGGTTGTGCTGGAGCCTGAGGGCGCATCTCAGGCTCAGATTCCCCAGGAGAGTGTCTGGGTGGGAGGGCACACGCCCCTGTGCTGTGGGGTAGATGACCCAAAACACCCCCACAGAGCGGTGCAGGGCGCTCCCGGGGGGGGGGCCAGAGGTGGCTCCCCACCCTCACCCTGCATAACTGGCTGCTTTGGGAGCCATCCGGTAGAAGGAAATGCATTTCTCTTTCACCGTGAACACCCTTTGAAAGTTGCCAACATTGTCTTGCTGGAGACGTCCTCTGACTTCTCCACTGTTATTTTTTCTTATTAATTTGTGGGCTCACTGTTTACTTGATGGAAGCAGCCCCGTGTCTGTGATGTGAGTTTTCACAGCGTTTGCCATGTTCCTGTCGTTTGACTTTGTTTGCCATCTGCATTTCCATACAGATTTTAAAGTAATGTCACGCAGTCGGTGTTACTGCTCTCTTCTGTGGCTTCCCAATTGTGTGTCCTGTTCTGAAAGGTCTTCCTGAGCCTCCGAGAACAGAAAGCACACTTCCTCCCGGTTTCTCCTGGCACCTCCCGGGCCTTTCTGACACTCCCACGTGGATCCCTCTAGAGCTGGTTTTGTCACCACACTGGGGAGGACAGGGAGGACTCCAGCTTCGCCTCTTCACAGACCATCCTGGTCGCCTGAGCGTTTCATGACACAGCTAGCCTCTCGCAGAAGTTCAGCGCCATGGCTGTAGTGATGTCCCGAGGCCCCTGTGTACTTCAAGGTTTTCAGATGCTCCGGTCTGTCCGTTGATTTGTCTGTTGTTCATGTGCAAGGATCATACTTCTTTAAATTATTACTGATTTATTTAAAATTTTGATACAGGTGGGCTGGTCCTCTTTTGTATATTTCCCCGGAATTTTCCTGGCTCTCTTTGCCTATTTCATTGTTCAGTGAACTGTAGAATCAACTTATCCGTTTCACCTAAGCAATTTAGTTGGTGTTTTTACTGGAACCACGTTCACTTTATAGATATACTTAGGGACAGATGATGTTTTTATGGTGTTGAATCTTCTCATCCAAAAACATGGCCACCTTCCTGTTGTTTCTCAGGGCCCTTTGTGGCCCTCAGTACAGCGTGGGGACAGTCTCTCTGGAGCCCAGACCTGCTCTGTTCCTCGTGGGGGATGGTCTCTCCCCCAGACCCGCTCAGTTCTGCTTCATCCGTAGGTAGTTCCTCTCTTTTGTTGCTGTTATAAGTGAGGTCTTTTCTCTCATCCCAGCTTCAGCCTCATTCTTTCCACATAGGCCGCTCTCTCTCTGTGTTATTTTTTTTGTACCCAGCTTTCTTTCTCCGTTATCGCATTTGATTTTCTTCGGTTTCCTGGGTTGACAGTGGCATCCCCTGCAAGTAAACACTTCACCGTCGGCTTTCCAATCTTGGTTACTCTGATTTTTTTTTCTTGTCTAATGGTGCTGGTGAACACTCTGGAATTCCGTCAGAGCAGTGGCGATAGCAGATATTCTCATTTTCATCTTGGCTTCACAGAAGTGCCTCCAGTGCCGGACGCTACAGGGCCGTCCTGGTAGCAGAGACAGATGTATTTCGTCATGTGGTAGCGAAATCCATCCACACTTATTAGATTTAAAACTTCAAGAATGGACATTAAATAAGCTCTCGTGCTGTTTTGGATATGAGGAAGTAACCGTGCCTCATGGAGCTATTAGCTGTTGATTGTGGCATATTCCTAAATACCAGACAATTCTTGCATCCACCGAAAATCTGACGTGGTCGCTGAATTCTCGTTATCCACGTAACATGCGACAGAATTCAGCTTGCTAACATTTTATTTTGGATTTTGCATTGATGCTTATAAATAAGACTGTGGCAGTTTTCTTTACAGTGTTTGGAACCTCGATTTACTTTGTTTAAAAGATCATTTGAGTTTAAATAGCAGCAGCGCCCTCTGCCCCACAGGGCTGGATTTCCTGTAAAGCCTGAGTCTAGTGTTTTGGGGTCCAGGGCTTAAGAAAGTCTTCTGTCTCCTCCATACAATTGGCCTGTGGGGGGTCTCTGGCTTTTCCTTGCTGATTTCTGCCCCCTATGCCCCCGCTGGAACCCAGAGTTGGGAAGGGGCGGGCTGGGTGCATCTGCTTCGCAGGCTCGACTCTGTGGTTCTCTAGCTCTGCAGACCCCTGCTGTGGGACCAGCTTCTCTCGGACCCTCCTAGGGCGGGCAGTGAGGGTGCTGGGGCTGCCCCTGCTCCTTTAATGGAGCTGTCTACACGGGCCTGGGTCTGAATGCCCAGAGGGCCAGGAGAGCTGGCTGTGACCCAGAGGGGCCACAGGAGGGGCGGCCAGCGTGCCCTTCTCAGGCCCTCCCACTGCCTGTGTCTCCAGGGAGAGCCAGGGCCACCTGGACAGATGGGACCAGAAGGCCCTGGAGGCCAGCAGGGGTCGCCGGGGACCCAAGGCCGCACAGTCCAGGGGCCTGTGGTAGGTGTCACCCCCCCGCCCCACCCTCCTGCCCTGTGCCCCCTCCGCGTTGCTACCCAGCCTATCTTCCCCTCCAGGGTCCACCAGGGGTCAAAGGAGAGAAGGGGGACCACGGACTCCCAGGCTTGCAGGTAGCATGGTGGGAGAAGGGGCCCACGGGTGGGGGGAGGATAGGGATAGAGGTGGGGAGTGCAGGGGGCACAGGGGTCGGGATGAGGCTCACAGGAAGGGCCATCTCTTCTGGATGTGACCTTGGCCCCTGCCTGGCTGGCCCCTCTGTTCTCTTCCCAGGGCCACCCCGGCCACCAAGGCATCCCCGGGAGAGCTGGCCTCCAGGGACCAAAGGTGCTGGCTGTGGGCTTAGAGGGCTTTGTCGGGGTGGGAGAGCCTGGCCTGGTGGGTCTTGGAGATGGAGGCTGTGAGGTGGGGAGGAGAAGTGCTTCCTCCGGGGTGCCTGCCTCACCCCCTTCAACCTATGGCACGGTCAGAAGGCAGGGGGCTCTAGCCCACCCCAGGCCGGAGCCATCACCATGGTTGGGGGGCTACCTCACCTTTGCTAGCTGGGTCACAGGGTGTGTTGGGTGCTGCTGGGGAGCTGTCACCATGGGAGGGGTGGGTACAGACACAAAGCCCACCCAGCTCGCCCCTTCCTTTGCCATCAGGGAATGAGGGGCCTGGAGGGAACTGCTGGCCTGCCCGGACCCCCTGGCCCCAGGGTAAGCACCGACCTCCTGTGAGCTCACCCCCACCCAGGGCTCCTAGGTTCCAGGAGCCAGGCAGAGGCCAGTCTGAACATCAGCTGCCACCCACATCACCCCAGGAAGTGGCCAGGGAGGGGACTCGGTTCTGCTAGAACTTTCTGCAGAGCCCTGTGGTCAGGTGGGCTTCTGCCCAGGAGCAGTGCTCTCCCCCAAGCGAGGGTTTTTCTAGCACCCACGGGGCAGACCTGCAGGCAGATTCGGCATCTGTGCAGCCCCTGTCATTCCAGCATGAGGCTCCACCATGCCGGGAGGGCCAGGGCTCCTGAGTGTCCTGGGGAGGGCAGGTGGGCTAGGCTGGCTGTGGGGACGTGGCCCCGGTCCCTGCTCACCTGTCCTGTGGGACTTGCTTTTTTCCCCCTGGTCTCTGGAGAGGGTGTCAGAGCTCAGCAGCCCCCGCCCTCCACAGAGCTGGGGCCTCACTCTGTGTCCCCTGGTCCTGGGGCTGGGGTCTCTGCTGGCAGGCTGGGAGTGTGCTTCCCAGTGCTCTGTGCTGTGAACTCAGTTCCTGGGAGACCTTGGAGGGGGTTTCCTGGCATCGGCCTTGGGCTGGGTGCGGGGCAGGCCAAGTTGCCTCCCTGCAAGCACCTCTCTCAGGGGAAGCCCACCTTGCAGTCACGCTGAGGCGGCTGGCAAAGCTGGGGACATTTAGAGCGGCATGGGTGCTGACAGTACCGGAGGAGAGCTGCAGGGCAGGGGGAGGCACAGCCTGTCGGAGGAGTGGCCTGAGGGAGGCTGGGGCCAGCCGGGGGTTCGCCCTTGTCAGGTCAGGGGGACCCTGGGATGTCCGGGAACCAGGGCTAAAGTGGGAGCAGATTTTCTGGGGACCCAAGCCAAACCCTGACTTTTGTGTCTCTGCAGGGTTTCCAGGGCATGGCAGGAGCCAGGGGCACTATCGGAGACCGAGGACCCCCAGGGGCCGTGGGACCCACAGTAAGTCCACTTCCAACATCCACCAGCCAGCCAAAGGTGGGAGAGTGATGGGTACAAGCCCCACATTCAACGCTTCCTGCTGACCACCCAGGGACACTTCCTGTTGACTGACCAGGAACTTCCTGTTGACCACCCAGGACTACCTGTTTACCACCTGGGGACTTTCTGCCTGGGACCTCCTGTTTACCACCAAGGGACTTCCTGTTGACCACTCAGGGACCTCCTGTTGACCACCCAGGGACTTCCTATTGACTTCCAGGGACTTCCTGTTGACCACCCAGGGACTTCCTGTTGACCACTCAGGGACTTCCTGTTGACCACCCAGGACTTCCTTTTGACTGCCCAAGGACACTTCCTGTTGACCACCCAGGGACTTGTTGACCACCCAGGGACTTCCTGTTGACTGCCAGGGACTTCCTGTTGACCACTCAGAGACCTCCTGTTGACCACTCAGGGACTTTCTGTTGACCGCTCAGGGACACTTCCTGTTGACCACCCAGGACCTTCCTGTTGACCACTCAGGGACTTCTTGTTCACCACCCAGGGACTTCCTGTTGACCACCCAGGGACTTCCTGTTGACTGCCTAGGAACTTCCTATTGACCACCCCAGGACACTTCCTGTTGACCATTCAGGGACTTCCTGTTAACTGCTCAGGGACTTCCTATTTGTTGATGGAGGCCTGTTCTGAGCTGGGAGCTTGGTGCTGGTGCAGAGCAGAGTGGAGCTGGGGGCTGGTTCTGTACCTCCCCCAGCCCCACCCAGGACAGACCTGGTGGAAGGGAGGTGGTGGGGCTGCAGGTTCCATGGGGGGTGGGGGACAGACGTAGGAGAGGCAGCTGTAGTATCCCCTGGGGGATGCCTTGCCTGCAGCAGCTCCATGGCCCCCACTTAGGGGGCTGCAGGTTCCTGGAGGAGCTGGGGAGGTGGAGGAAGACAGAAGATGACAGGGAAGTGCCTGGCACAGGCCTGGGCCCAGGGAGGGTCTGTTCTCAGCAGTGTCCGTGGTGAGGACCCCACACCCACCATCTCCCCTAGCACAAAATCTACAGCCAGAGGCCAGTCCTTTGTGGTACAAGTTCCAGCCCCACTCGGGACTCTGTGGCAGAACCTCTCCTGTGCCCGCTCTGGGGTGCAGGCGAGGACCGCAGGCTCCTAGGATCTGGGAATCTGGGATGGGGCTTTGGCTCTGCCTGCCCTGTGAGGTCACAGCACCGCAGTGGCTGTCAGGCTGCCCCAGCCAGCATCCACCCCAGGGCCATTTCACTTCCCGATTGTGGTCTGAGGCCATCTCTGCTGACTTCTCTTCCCTCCTCATCAGGGGCTGCCGGGGCCCAAAGGGGAACGCGGAGAGAAGGTGAGCAAGGCTGAGTCTTTTGGCTCACCTTGGGTCCTCCTGGGAAGGCACTGGCCATGCAGGTCCCAAAACTGCTCCGTCTTCCCTTCCAGGGCGAGCCCCAGTCCCTCGCTACCCTCTACCAGCTCGTGAGCCAGGCCTGTGAGTCCGCCATCCAGGGTGAGTGAGGCCAGCAGCCCTGCACCTGTGCCCAGTACACCTGTCTGTCCTCACACTGAACAGGCCGGGGGAGGCCACCTTCCTCCACTGTTAAGATGCCTGGGCCAGGTGTCCTGGCGTGGCCAGCAGAGGCCTCGAACCCCCTGGCCCCCATTGCCTCCTGCTGATACCCCTCCTCCTCACAGCACACGTGTCAAAGTTCGACTCCTTCTTCCACGAGAACACCAGGCCCCCCATGCCCATCTTGGAGCAGAAGTTGGAGCCGGGTGCTGAGCCCCTGGGGTCCCCTGGCACGCGCAGTGAGGCCCTGCTTCCTGGAGAATGGGGGCGTGGTGGCCACCACCTTGAGGGCAGAGGTACTGGGCTCCCGGCCTCCCCAATACAAGGAAGGAATGTTGGGGGGGGGCCTGGCTGTCCCTTGGTCCTGGGGCTGGGGCCTTGCTTTGTGTCACCACAGCAGCCCCTGCTGGAGACGTCACTGTCCAGCCTCTGAGGTGCTGGGGTGAGGACATGGGGTTTTCCTGAGCCATAAAGCCAGTCATGGTGCAGAGGTTGGCCTCGGCCTGGCCTCCCAGGAACCTCAAGGTGACCCCTTCCCAGTCTCCAGGAAACATGAGCTGCCTGCTCAGAGCCACCCACAAGTGCCCAGCGTCCCTCCCATCCTCCTCCCTCCCTCTCCTGTCCTCCTGGCTGCTGCTTCCCCCGCTGCTCTCTTCAGCGCAGAGCCACAGGCTCCCGTGACCTTGCTGGCGCTCCTCCTCCTCTGAGGCGGCAGTGGTAGGTCATGGCCTGGATGCTGAGATGGAGGAGAGGCTGATTCGGGGAGTTGGAGCCAGAGAGTGGCATCCACAGGGAGGACAGACCAGGGGATGACCCAGCTGGACAAGAACTGAGTTCTGCACTGGCAGGGGCAGCAGCGGGTGCATCTCTGCTCTGCTCGGGCATCAGCTGAATCCCACCCCTTACCCCACAGACATCTCAGGAAACTGGGGGCAACTTGGGGGGAGCCCTGTGGGTTGTGGGAGCCGCTGCCCTGGCCTTGGGAGCTGCCCACGGCCTGGTTACAGCCTGGCAGATGAGGGGCACATCACTGCTCAGAATAAACAGCCCCTTCTGGACCCGCCTGTGTAGACGAGGGTGACAGGCACTGTCACGGGGCCCCACCTGATGCCTCCCTACCTAGCTATCCCTCACCTCAGTCACGGAGCCCAGGAGGCACCTGTGTGGGGCACGGGGACTCGGCATGCTGCCCCCCTCACCGCTCTCAGCCCCCATCTGAGGACTGCACCTGCTGCCTGTGCCCATGGAGGGCCCTGACCCCCTCTGCCCCCGTCAGGACAGGGCCCAAGCCTCTGCATTTCCCTGTCCTCATATACTTCCCTTTCCTTGCAGGGGAGCCTAGAGCTGTTGGTCAGACGGGCAGCCCTGGGCAGCAGCGGGGCTAGGACCCAGGGCCTCTGGGAGCCGCAGGTGAGCCCCTGCTGCCTGTACCTGCCAGGGCTGAGGGCATTCGGGAAGGAGGAGCTCCTGAAGGGCCGATGGGTGGGGTCTCCTGCTGTCCAGGGTGGAGTGCTGGGAGCACAGGGCCCAGCACAGGCAGGCGGGTGGCCCCGGGAAAGGCAGGGTCAACTGTGGACCCCATGGGGGCAATAGGAATGTGGGGTCCCAGAGATGGACTGGCATGCCAGGAGCCTGCATGATCTCGTGGGCTGCTGAGCTGCAGGCCGGGCCGGAGGAGGCCCTGACCAGGGTTAGTGCAGCAGGGAGGGTGGAGCTCAGGTGTTTGCACAGTAGAAGCTTGGGCAAGCTGTGGGAGGGCTCACAGGAGTCCCAGGAGGGGCCTGCATGACCCTGGGTGTGTCGATGAGAGAGGCAGGGTCGGGGCGATGGTAGCACCAGGTAACCTCTGCCTTCCTCAGGAAGCCCTGGGCAGGTG
>PVKP010052202.1:0-12544 GCA_004027715.1 Plecturocebus donacophilus | reverse complement strand
CTGTCCCTCCCCTATTTTCCCCCAACATACCCCAGCGTATAGTGCTCCCCTCCCTGTGTTCATGTGTACGGAGGGAGACAGGAGAGAATGAGAGCCAAGCAAAAGAAGAAACCCCTTATAAAACCATCAGATATGGTGAGACTTTTTCACTACCATGAGAACAGTATGGGGGAAACCACCCCTATGATTCCATGAACTCCCACCAGGTTCCTCCCACAAACAGTGGGAATTATGGGAGCTAAAATTCAAGATGAGATTTGGGTGGGGACACAGTCAAACCATATCAATATGCTGAGTTTGATATCCCTACAAAATTATTATGGAAATGTGAGGTTTCCATGAAATATCCAAATAGTTATGTCCCATGATTCAAGCTTGGGAAAGAAAGCCAAGTTTACACAATGGAAGTGACCACAGAATCATATCAGCTACTAAGTAAAAAGAAAAGAAGTGAAGTACAGAACTCAGAAGACATACACATTTTACAAGTACCAGAGGGTAAGAAATGGATTGAGAAGGAACAGCCAGTGAGATGGGAACAAAATAGGATGACTATTTCTGCTATCTAAATCTATTTGAAATGCAGTTGTCTTTTCTCATTTCAAATGACTTGCTAGACTTTTCTAATTGGATTTTGTTCTAATGTCTCCAATTCAACATGTTTATACCAAAAGAAAAGTTTCTACTTCTGATTTCCCTGTTTGTATCAACACAATGAAAGGAAAGCTTTTTTCACAGCTAACGCGAAAGCCCCTGACTCTTCATCAACAGCATTCATGCTTTGAGTTACTCTGCCCTGGCAGGTTCAATACCTGATTCACAATTACTCATCCTTTAAGAATCACTTCACCAAACATCCTCCAAGAAGCCTTCTCTAATCCCATAGTCCAAAGTGTGAGTTGGAAACTTCTTCATTGTTCATATTATACTGCATGTGTAGTTCTGCCACAGTGCTTATTTTATTTTATACATAATTATTTTATATAAGCACCTATTCTTGTTCCTTTGGATACAGGAAGAAACATTAATTTTGCATTTCTAGTAAAATGCAAATTAAATGTTTGTTGAACAAACTAAATATTGAACAAACTAGTAGAACTAAACCAAAAAACAGATTCCTCCTTGTATTTCTCTTCTCAGATTACGTGGGAGTATCTCATATTTTGTCCTGTGTTCATATGCCCTTTACTAATCAACATTCTATGAGTAATCCTCCTGACCATGATAACCTTTTTTTATAACCGCTACACAACTCTATGATTTGTTTACAAGGCATTTTAAAAGGATAGCAACCAGATTAACTCTCACCACTGAAACATTAATTCTAATACATATACTCACTGGGATTTTCACTGGAATTAAGTGGTCAGCCACTTAGCATACCTTTAGCCAAGAACTGCTCATTTTAAGAAGTAATATTTAATGCTAGGATGTGTTGGGAGTAAGGAGGCGGTGTTAGGAGAAAAGAGATATATTAATTTTCATTGGTCTTTCTGAAAAACTTTAAGATTTTTTTTTGTTTTAGATCATATTAAAGAGGTGATTTTAATGAGCTAATTACTTGATGATTACTCTCACCTGTGTATGTGTGTGAAGCAAAGTATTCTGGAAAACATAAATTCAGGTAGATATTTTGAATGTATCTAGATGTTAAAGGTAATTATTATTTGCACAAAATATGTTTTGAACTAATCCATTCTAAATGTCTTAAGAAAAGTACATTTACCATAATGTTCAACTAATTTGCAGGAGGAAAACCTGAAAGTTAAAATTTTCACATCCTTTAACACTTCAATTTATTTTAAACAAATCTTCAGTCCTTTGTTGGTAATGGCCACATTTATTTTTGTCACAGAAATGTATGAAACAGATTTACTCTAATCCCAGCATAAAGAAGTTAGGAGCCAGAGAGTTAGCTGTGAATTCTATGCTTTTCAAGAAGTCTCTTCACCTCCCTGAGTCATAAGTTTTAGAATTTTTAAAGTAGAATTGATTCAGGAGTGACATTCTATGGCATTGGATGATATATTGGCACCTTCTCTCAAAGCCCTGGGAAAAATGTCTTACAGAAGGAATACTACCTTGAAACTAACTTTGACAGCCTTCAGGGGAGGTTAAATAATACGACAGAAGTAAAGTTTACATTGGCTATTTCTCATTTTGGAAGCTATGATGATCTTCATTACTGAATAGAAACCAAAGTCTTAATGAGGTATAAATATTTCTCTATAGGACTCAATTGTAAGGGCACAAATTTAAGGCAGGATGACGTGTAGTTTCCTGCAATGATCTGTGCAAGTGATTTGTTAAAGCCTCGCTTCTAAAATCAGGAGTGCTCTCAGCATGATGGCAAATGAGAAGTATCACCAAGGTGTGCTCCCACCCACATCTAGCTCAAGAGAAAGCAGTGGAAATTAAGACATATTTCCTCCAGATTCAGTTATGTAAAAAAGTTTGCTGAGAGTCTCCCATAGTACAGAGCACAGTTTGGGACGCTTCTGAGCATAATGATGAGCTAAGTCCTCAACTAATTCAACCACGATCGCTTAATTAACTGCATGAGAAAATCCACTTAGCAGCTAAATCCCAAACAAATGGAGAATCTGCTTCTCTCAGTTCAAATAGACAGTGTTCCTTGGGGACCTGGGAAGAACAAGTGTAATGAGGAAGGGGGTGGTGACTATACCGGATCTTGAAGATTGGCACTTGGGAGAGAAAGGTGGGAGATCCTGCCAGAGGGAGAGGGGGCGCTTTGGACCACAGAAGGAACTCTACTATTTAAGCCAACCCTTTATACTTATATAGGTGTGGGGGAAAAGTTAAATATTAAATCTGGACTCAATTGAGCATGGCTACAAACAGTGGTCACCAAGTCCCGGAACAGGTCGTGTGAGCCCCTTGAGGAATTCGTCCAGCACTGTTTTGAAGAAACCTCTATTTCAACCTGTTCCTATACGTTAGTTATTGAAAAATAACGGACAATCCCCAAAACAAATTGACCTTTTGTGTTACTAGAGCCCAGTCACAAAGAGCCCTTGTGACTGGACCTCATGCCTAACAACATTTTACAGAAAGAGCTAGGGTCCCAGACCACACCAAAGCTTCATGAGACCTCTCCTCATCTGTGCATGAATGAGTGGCCGACTCTGGAGCCCAGGCTGTGGCTTCTCAGTCTGGTGGTGAATCCTCCGTAGTCTGGTGACTGTAAATACATATATACATATGTTTATCTTTTCCCTTCTCCCCTTCCCATTGCAATTTGCTTATTATATCAATTTGCTTATTATATTATTTGCTTATTATATCTGCATTGCCATTTACATGGCATAAAGGCTGTTTTCTCTTAAAAGGATTGTGCGTGGCTTCTCCCCTCGCGGGTCTCCCACACAGAACATTTTTGGCGTCACGAACAGGATCCGAAAGCAAAAGCATGCCATTTTTTGGCCACAAGGACCTCACTGGGAGCTCCAGGACTTCCTGTATTCCAGGATGGAAACCGCCCCAGTTCTAACCTTGGTCATTTAGCTGTCCAAGGGAACTGGCCATTGTGAAAATTCGGAATCTAAATTAGTGCATTTTGAACCATTGGCTGTGTGTGAGGCGCTGCAAGGAATCCCAGTTGGTAAAGGGGACACTGAAGATTTCCTGGCGTCGATGGTGCTTGCTTACTCCTTATAAATTAATGTATCAAGATAGGGACTGCTTGCTACAAGAGAAATCTAAGCTGGAAAAAGAAAATGTTAGTCTGACTTCCAGACTCGCCTGGGCCCAGTGCCAGGCCTATGTCTTGACTGATCAGGCTCAAAGCTATCAGCCTATTGCTAAAAAAAAGCAGCTGTCCCAGTGGCCCACTCAGGGTAAAACTGAAGAACTAGTCAGCCAGGGATTGGAGCAGGTAAAAACCCAGCTCCTATCTCAAGGGTGGGAAATTAACCCTAGTAAAATTCAAGAACCTGCACAAACTGTAAAATTTCTTGGCATCCTATGGAATGCAGGGAATTAGCCCATTTTACCAAATGCTAAGGCTAAAATACTAGAATTTTCAACCCCTACCACTAAAAAGGGGACCCAGAAATGTACTGGCTTGTTTGAATTCTGGAGACATCATATTCCCCACTTGGGTAACATTTTACAACGTCTGCATGCAGTCACTAGAAAATGCTAAGGCTTTCACTGGGGAGAGGAAGAGAGCATGGCTTTTGAACAAGCTAAACAAGCAGTGCAACTGGTCCTGGATCTGTGGCCCCTGTTGGATGGGCACGTAGAACTGCAAGTAACTGTCCTAGATCAACATGCTAATTGGAGCCTTAGCCAGGAACAAGATGGAAACAGGGTACCTTTGCGGTTTTCAACCCAGAAACTGCCAGAGGCTGGCAAAGCTTCTACATCTTTTGAGAAGCAATTGTTAGCTTGTTTTTGGGCTTCTAGGAGCACCTATGCTCTAACCATGATGTCTTTATAAGGCCTGAAATTCCTATTATGACTTGGGTCACAAGTTCCCCCAAAGCTCACTGGATAGGGCATGCCCAAGAAAGTAGCATCATCAAATGGAAACGGTACATACAAGAGCAGGTTAAGCCAAAACCAAAGGGGGTATCACTTTTACATGAGGATGTACAAAACCTGCCAGCTCAGGAAACCACCAAGCAAGTTCTGCAGATAGGGAAGGAAACCTCCTCCACCCAACGGGGCAAATCCTTTAAAGAACTAAGCCCAGAGGATCAGAAATATGCTTGGTTTACTGGTTGATCCGCCAAATACCCAATGCTAGAGGCCGTGGCTTATAACCCTATTAAAAAGCATTTCTGATGAAGGCAGGGGTGGGAGCAGCCAGCTGGCTGAACTAGTAGCGGTCCTCTGAGTTATTCAGGAGGAGGGATTTGTCGCTTGTATACCGACTCTTGGTCAGTAGCAAACACCTGGATGCCCCACTGGCAGCGAAACAAGTAGTTGATTGGGAATAAAGAGGTTTGGGGAAAACAATACTGGGAAGATATCTGAATCTTGGCGCACACCACCATTATCACTCTTTTCCATGTTGATGCTCATGCGACTCTGCTTTCTCTTGACAGACTATTTAATCAGTAAGCAGATCAACAGGCTAAAATTTCCACTGTAACTGCAAGCTTGAATGCGGATGAACGGATTACAACATGTTCAAGCCTTGCAATGAGAGGCATTATAATATATGGTGGTATAATTAATAGTGATTACCAGGGACAGTTAAAGATCATGTTATACAATACCACTCTAGATTCTTTTGCTATAAAACCGCAGGTGCGTATAGCTCAATTGTGAGTGGTACCTTGTCAACAATTAACCCCCGTGGAAATCTCTGCCCCAACAGAGGCTACGTACATAACTGGGGGATTCAGATCCACTGGTACAGATAGCTTAAATCCTGGAGCCGAAACATGAATATGGCATCCATCAGATCCCGCCCCTAAGGCTGCTGACCTTGTAGCTATGGAACAGAAAATGATATCACAGGGAATAACCTATCTGCTAATGGTCAGTACCTGTGTCTTTGTTTCTGAGGCCAAGATTAAATTCATCAGCTGGGTAGCCACCGCTGCAGAAGAAACCAACCGTAGTCAATGTTGGCTATGCATTGAATTGCCAGAGGCCACCGGGAATGGGCTACCTTGGAGAATCGTCCCTGCCAACATTTCTGAATGGCTATGTCGCTGCCAGTGGGACCACAACAACACTTGCAATCCCACCTAGACTTCCTTTGACCAAACCAAGTCTTGGTACTCTGGGGTTTCTCCTGCCAGACAATTGTCAACATGTACTCCAAATCAACAACATTAGCCCCAGTGAAACATAATCTCTCTCCTACTTTAATAACACATTGGTACACTACGATTACAGTAACTCCATTGCTGTCCCCTATGGGCCCCTCTGGGTATGTAGATCCTATGGGTGGTGATACCTGTTCCCACACTGGACAGGGAGATGCACCTGGGGGTGGCCATTAATTCCATTCACCATCCGGATAATATTCCCCTCCCCAGTAATCTAGATGCTTGCAAACATCGCTGATTACAAATGCACCCGACTCCCTGGGGGTGGTACCTTATCACAGTATTCTTCCCTGAGGCCGATAGGGTTCTGCTTCAGCAACAAATTAAAATATTAAGCTTACAGGAGAAAAGCTCTTGATAATAGTAGCGCTGGACTTATGTTGGTATCAAATGAATTTGCTCAGCTGCGTACTGTTGTGTTGCAAATAGAATGGTATTAGATATGCTTATCACAGCTCAAGAAGGGGTTCGCACCTTGCCGTATACTGAATGTTATGTATATATCCCTGACAATTCTCACAGTATTACTCTCCTTGCAAAGCCATAGTGGGTATCGTTTTTATTCATTGTGCTTTTAATTCTCCTGTGCTTATCCTGTATCTGTAATCTAGATCAACTATGCCTTCCCCAAGTATCTGTAAGGATATTTTTCTGCAAATGAGTTTCAAATTGAAGGCGAATGTAGAGGAAAAGTTAAATGTTAAATTTGAACTCAACTGAACATGAACATAAACAATGGTCACCAAGTCCCGAACAGGTCTTGTGAGCCCCTTGAGGAATTCATCCAGCACTGTTTTGAAGAAACTTCTATTTAATCTATTCCTATTCGTTAGGTATTGAAAAACAACAGACAATCGCAAAAACAAGTTGACCTTTTTGTGTTCTTTCAGCCCAGTCGCAAAGGACCTTCACAACTGGGCCTCATACCAAACAACTTGTTACAAAAACAGCTAGGGTCCCAGACAGAAGCTTCCTGAGAATCCTCCGTCTTCTGGTGAGTGTAAATATAAAGGTATGTTTTCCCTTCTCTCCTTCCCATTGCAGTGTGCTTATTATAGTAATTTGCTTATTATATCTGCATTGCCATTTAACTGGGATAAAGGTTGTTTACCCCATAAAGGTATTGTGTGTGTGTCTTTTCTTCTCTCCCTGCGGGTTTCCCGCATAGAACAATAGGCTCCTCCACTACGACTAGTAGTTACATTTCTTGGAAATTTCATAATCCGGTGCTGATTCTAGTGTTTGGATGCCTTACTTCTTTTCTGCTTTTCAAGAAAATTTCAGTTTAACATCTTATCTCGCAATCACGTTGTTCTCATTTTAACAATTATCATTTATTGAACCTTAAGGCTCTAGAAACTGCAGAATGCTTTACGTAAGATTTTTCCCATTTCGTACTCAATACATCCCTATGTGTTGGTCGCTATTAATCCCATTTGACAGATCTGGAAACTGAGGCCCAGAGAGGCTAGTCCAGGCCACCCAGCTACTTACTCTAAGAGCGGAGCCTCTGATCGCTTGTGGTGTTAATAGAATTTGTAAATCATATCAAAGATTATATGTATTTTCCGTAATACTCAAGAGTTTTCTCCTAGCCCAAGAATTGTCCTTTTTGACCTCTGCTGATTGTTTCTCCCTGAGCCAAATAAGCCGCAACCCTGTTGGAAGCAGTGAAGGGCCATAGGGAAGAGCAGCCTGCGCGGAGATCAGCCGCCTGAAATCCTGCTCCACAACCTCGGCTCCCCGAGAGCGGGCCCAACGCACCGAGATCGCGGCTTCCCTGAGGACGCGGGTCCCCGAGTCACCAGCGCCACCTGCGCTCCGGGCCCAAAGCACAATCACAAAGCGCGGGACCTTTGGGCGGCGCGGGGCGACCTGGCCCCCGCAGCCACCGGGCCTGATCGCGGGACCCTGCAAGGACTCTGCTCCGTGGAGCGTTTGTCCTTGGGCCGGGGCTCCGCGGCCCGCGCTGCGCAGGCCGAGCCCCGCCGGGGGGGTCCCTCCTCCAGGTCCTTCTCCAGGGAGGAGGGGACCGGGAAGGAGCGAACGGGGGGCGGGGCCTGCCACCCACAGTCCCCAACCCGAGGACGTCACGGTCCCAGGTGCGAGTGCGAGGGGGCGGGAGCTCCCCACCTCTGCAACAGCGGCCCGGGCCGCCCCCTGCTCCATTTTCTCGCGGCGGCCACACCTGGAGCCGCGCCTTTGGGTTGGGCAGGGCCGGGCCGCGCGGCCGCCCGGGGGAAACAGCCCTCGGGGCGGGGAGGGAAGGAGGGGAAAGCCGGGCCCCGGGGCGGGCTGGGCCGGGGCCGGGAGGAGCCGAGTGCGCGCTCGGGGCCGGCGGCGGCTGGAGGCGGAGGCGAGGGCGCGATGGCGCAGAGCCCGGGAGGCCGGCGTGTCCTGCTGCTTCTCCTGGTAAGTGCCGCGAGCGGGGCCGGGGAGGGCGTCGGCGGGCGAGGTCTAGAGCTCGGCCCAGACCTGCCCGCCACCCCTGTGCGCGTTACCAGCCGGCCCGCGCGGCGCTCCCTCCTGCTGCCCCGAGGTGGGAAAGGGCCGGGCGGGCTGCGGCGAGACCCGGCCTGGGCTTCGGAAAACCTCTTGGCGGAGGCCAGGAGGGTAGGTTGGGACCTGTCGAAGTTGTGTTGTTCTTCCCGCGACACCCAGGCCGCAGCGCCCGTGTCTGTGGTGTGCGGGTGTGGTGAGCCCTGGGGCAGGGAAGAGCGTTGCTGCGGGTCGGGGGCTTTGTTCGGCGTCTCTGGGACGGGAAACGTGGGGCAGGAGGCAGCCACCTCGCGCCTCTTCCACGTTCCTGAAGTTTCCCTAGGATTCCCCAGCTCCTCTAGCCGCCGACACGCGCCAGTGAAACTGGGGAAACCAGGAACATATCTGTATTCTTCGAGTGCAAAAAGTAGGCTAAAAATAGTTTCTTTTTTAAAAAAGGTGTAATTTACAAAGCTTAACTTTTAAGTGGATCACCCACATGAAGATAGTTTTAACTTAACGTTTATAAAGTCGGTGTTTCAAAAGTTTTCCAGTATTAAAGATAATAAACATATGTAATAGTTTGAAGCCTTATTCTTTTAAAAGGTTATAGAAAATCGAAGTGTAGAGCCCCCTCCCCGACCCCCCGGAGACGACGTTCGTTCCTTCCATCTAGCGTGCTTCTGCTCAAACTGGATTTTAAACTGTTGGTTGTCTGTCTGTTTAAGGGGTTGCACGAATGTATCTCAGTTGTAGAGGTGTGTTAAATGGGTTTTAATAAAGTGACAGTTACGCTGCAAATGTAGGTGTGGGTTCACCTTCCAGAGAGTTCACAAATATATGTTCACAGAGATCAGATGCAAAATCATACTCAGTTTTCTTATGTAATGATGAAAATGAAATTGAAAATGCAAATACATTCACTGTCTTCAGAGTTCTAACTTGCAGAAGATGAGCCCTTCTATCCCAGCGTTGTGGCGGGATATGGAAGAAAATCGTGTGTGTGTGTGTGTGTGTGTGTGTGTGTGTGTGTGTGTCTCAACGGAAAAAGGCTGATCAAATCCAGTATAGAGATTTCCATGAACTCTCAGGTGGAAGAGCATGATAATTAGGACCTGCATGCCTACCACACAGTTCATGTTTGTGCTCTACTTAGCCATTTCATTTTGCCCATATCTTGGAAGTAACTTTCAGTGCAAGTTCACTTTGTTAATAAAACTTTTCTAAGACATGATTTGGGGCTTCGTTTTTAGCCTCAGGAATGGTAAAGCAACTAATCCCCTCACCTTGGTGTTTTCTTGGTTAAGGAGAATTCCAAGCTAATATAGCACCTAGCTCACTTTGAGAGTTACATATTCCTTCCATGTATGAAAAGCAATGACCTTTACTCTTCAAAGAATATAGCAATCAGGCCAATTTGTACACTCACAGAGTGTACAAGTTAGGTATATCTTTCACTTAAGCAATTTGATACTTTTACCTGATTGGGCAGTAATAAACAGCTCCTTTAGAAAGCGACTATAGCCAATGGAACAGGAGCAAAATTCTTGGACTGTTCTACGTATTTTCTATAAAACTTTCTGCAGTATAAATTTGAGTATGTCTTTTTTTGTTCAGAGGGTAGTGGGCAATTAAGCGTTTTGTCCCCAGTGTGTTTGCAGTTGTAGTCTTTTGGTAAAAAAAAAAAAAAAAAAAAAAAAAGGAAAGCAACTCCTCTGTCAGAAGTAATTGCCAAGGAAACAGGTCCTTTACTGGAGTATAAATTGTAGCCTGTTGGATCAGAGTTCAGTTGCAGATAACAGAATTTACTCTAGCTGTTTAAAGCAATAATAGGTTTATTTCAGGGCACTAAACTGACTAAGTGTAAGAAGGATTGAGAAGACTCCCATTTGAGTCTCAATAATGGCTTCAAAGCCCCACAGCTTCCAAACCACTTAGGGAGCTGCTGCCTCACCTGTGACCAGGAACTGCAGTGCCACTCCCACAGTCCAGAAACTGCTGTGATCAGGGTGCCACTTTCGCTACCAGCTGCTTTCCATACATCCACCTCTGCTCGCCAGCAAACACAGCAGGCACAGAGCTTCTGCTTCACTTCCTTCTTTCAGATTTCATGTCAATACTGATTGAAGCCAAACCACATTCAGAACGAAGCCTGCAATGGAGTCTATGACACATGGCCTTTCGCTTTCCTCAGCAGTACAGGGAGACACACCAGAAGGTACCTGGGTCACCCACACAGCTATCACACATTTAGGGCAACTGTATCAAAATGGGAAAAAGAAATAATTTTCCGAACAAATTCAGAGAATGTTTCCTCTTCAAGGGTTCTTCGTCTGCAATCCATCGACTCCCAAATGGTTCACAGATAGAATTCAGGGGGTTCTTAGAGATGGCAAGGAATTAATTACATACATATTTCAACTAACTTCTGACTGAAATTTAGTATTTCTTTAAATTATGAGTGTAGGGAAGACACTGCCACAGTCGTGTGAGCAGTACCTGTGACTATCACAATAGAATTCGCAAATCCCTTTACATCATATTATAGTGATCTCAAAATACCATTTATTCTGAACATCACTAATAGACTTTCTACTAGATCTTTTGCTTAATATGTTAATAACAAAATACATGATATTGCTGCATCACAAATTGGTATTTTAAAAATGCTGGTAACTATTTCAATATAATTGGATTCATTGATAATCCCCTGTATTTTATTTTATAAATTTGAAATCATTAATCTGAGAAGGAGTTCATAGTCCTCACCGCATTGTCAAAGAGGACGCATGAATGAGAGATTTCCTGATGGTTGCTTCAATTTGGGGTTCGACTAATGAAGCTTGTACTTTAAAATCAAACTACATTTTAAGGATTCAGTGACAGCCAGTCACACTGTGGGCGGATATATTTAGTAGGTATTAGTTTGCTAGGGCTGCTGTAACAAAGTGCTAAAACCTGGATGGCTTAAAACAACAAAAATGTATGGTCTCACAGTTCTGGAGGCTAGAAATCCAAAATCAAGCTGTGGGCAGGGCCATGCTTCCTCTGAAACCAGTTTCCCTCCTTTCCTCTCCCAAGTGCTTAGTGCTTTGTCAGCAATCTTTGTCGTTCCTTCTCTTGCAGGTGCATTCATTACTGCAGTCCTCCATCTGCACATGGCATTCTCTCTTTTGTCTCTTCATATCTTCCTTCTGTGCGTGTCTGTGCCCTTGTCCAGATTTCCCCATTTTATAAGAACGTCGGTTGTATTGGATTATTGCCCAAAATAATGACCTCAACTTGGTTAAATCTGCAAAGACCCTATTTCCAAATAAGGTCACATTCTGAGGTGCTGGTGGTTAGCACTTCAATATAGTATCTTGTAGAGGACATAATTTGATCCATAACGAGTGGATTCAGCTATCTATAAATTATCAATATCAGAGTTATTCTTAGTGTTCTAATATACAACTGAATAGCACATATTAAAGAATACATTCAGGTATAAATTAGAAGGTGAATATTGAAGCCATAAGAATAATCAATTATATCCAAGGATTTTAGAAACATAGGGATTTCTCACTGGTTTTTGTTTCTCAAAGTTAGCAGGTAATGGGAAAATGGCAGCTCTTAACAGAAATTTTCTTTAATTATAACTTAAGGCAAGTACGTTACAAAAAGACATGAGCGTTCATTGGTATAAATTCTGATTATTAGAAATCCCTGATGAGCTAAATTAGAATTTCCAAGGCTAATATTCTGTGGTGTGTGGGTGTAGTAAGCCCTGGGTAGGGCTCACTACAATATAAATCTGTATTTATAGAAACTTCCCAGTTGATCTAATTGTCAGACGAGTGTAAGCATGAGAATTACTGATCTAAATTTTGCAAAATAGTTTCATTATGACATAGAAAAATGTACATGGGAAAAATCACATGTTGAATAGGGATTGGTATTTTTGGAAACTGCCAAATTGTAATAAAAATTAGAAACTTAGACTGGGTGTGGTGGCTCACGCCTGTAATCCCAGCACTTTGGGAGGCCAAGGTGGGCAGATCACCTGAGGTCAGGAGTTTGAGACCAGCCTGGCCAACATAGTAAAGTTGGCCAGGCTGGTCTCTACTAAAAGTCTCTACTAAAAATACAAAAGTTAGTCAGCCGTGGTACGTGCCTGTAGTCCCAGGTACTCAGGAGGCTGAGGCACAAGAATCGCATGAAGCTGGGAGGTGGAGGTTGCAGTGAGCTGAGATCACGTCACTGCACTCCAGCCTGGGTGA
>PVKP010052201.1:0-12557 GCA_004027715.1 Plecturocebus donacophilus | reverse complement strand
AACGCCTGACTAATTTTTGTATTTTTAGTAGAGATGGGGTTCCACCATGTTGGCCAGGCTGCTCTCAAACTCCTGACCTCAGGTGATCTGCCCGCCTCAGCCTCTCAAAGTGCTGGGATTACATGCATTAGCCACCGTGCCTGGCCAGGTCCCTAAATTCTTATAAAATGCAAAACCCTGACTTTTGCCTGCATGAATCTACATGCCACAGATCCTGCCTACTTCCTAAGCATCATTTCCTAAGTATACATTTCCTGCACTCTGCTATTGAACCAACTATTCTGCTTGATTTTCTGTTAACACACCAATCTCATTCCTTCCTCAGAACCTGTGAACTTTCTAATTCCCTTGCCTGGTGTTCATTTTCTCCAACTCTTCCCACTACTGGCTTCACCTTGTTCTTGAATGCCCCCTCTTCTGAGAGACCATTTCTTGACCACCCTGTAGAGCCTGAAGTGGCTCCATTGCAGCCTCTTCCAAGTGTTTTCTTTTCCTTAAGGCACTTATTTCCATGTAAAGAATGAGGTTATTGGTGGGGCAATTTAGTGGTTTCCTTGTGTAGGCTTTGCTGTGAATCTTCACTGTGTTAGTAATCTGTTGTTGCAGAACTAATTACCTCCAAAACTAATGGCTTAAAATAACAATAAACATGTATGTCTTGTACAGTTTCTGTAGGCCAGGAATTCGACAGTGACTTGGCTGGATGGTTCTGGCTTAGGGCTTCTTGTGAGTTTGCTCAAGATGTTGCCCAAGGCTGTATCACCTGAATAATGGACTGAGGTGGGAAGATTCAGCTCCAGGATGGCTCACTGAAGTGCTTGGTGGGTGAATGCTGGCTGTGGGCGGGAAGCCTCAGTTTCTCCCCCACAATCTCTCCACAGGGCTGCTTGAGCACCCTCACAACATGGCAGCAGGCTTCCCCCACTGTGCCTGGCCCAAGAAAGAGCAAGACAGAAGTGTCAGTGCCTTTCATGACCTGGCCTCAGAAGCCACACACTGCCATTGCTGCAGTATGCTATTGGTTACACAGATCCTCCCTGCCTAGTGTGGAGGGCACATCACAAGGAGGTGAGGATGGTTGAAAGCCTCGTGCAGGCTGGTGACTACAATCAGTAATGGTGGGGGAGAGGAGGCCTCCCCAAAGCCTCCAGATCACAGCCCAGCCCAGCCCAGCCCAGACAACAACTTGATCTCAGCCTTGTGAGAGTCTAAGCAAAACATCCAGTCAAGGTTGCCTGGGTTTTTGACCTATAACATTGCAAAATGATAAGGAAGCATTGTTTTAAGCTGCTGAACTTGTGGTAATTTGTTAAACAGCAACAGAGCACTAATACAGAGTGGTTGTCAGACTGGACCATGGGATCTAAAGCAGATAAGGAGGAACATGAGTTCTTCTTATCACAGACTTACGTATGTGAATTGTGGGGCTGCTGACGGAGAGGGTGGAAGGGAGGGAGAGAAACCTGAAGAGACAAGAGCTAGTGATGAGGACAAGGACTGTTTGACATCATGGTTTCAGACGGGAGGCAGTTTCTGATGGTGATGAGGGTTGGATGGATGGACAGACAGATAGATATGTAGTTAGGTAGATAGACAGGGATAAAAGAATGAAATCAAGATGTCTAAACCTTAAAAGTAGTTATCACTTTGTTGTCTGATCACAGAGTAGAATCTTTTAATTTCTGTCAAGAATCTCCAAATATTTGTGCCCAGTGACCAAATAATTCTACCTTTGGGATTTTCCATAAGGACAGAAAGCAGTAAGGCACAAAACATGAATTTTCCTTCCAGCTGTTTTTGCATTTCCTAAAAATAAATGAAAATAAGCCAAGTGTTACATTTTCTTCTCATGAATATACCAAAATGTGTATCCATAAGAACAAAATTTAAGCTGCCATTACAAGTTGTGTCTCTAAAAAAATGTTTTATGAGAATGGGGTCATGCTGATGAGATAATATTACATGAAAACAAGCAAACTGTATAGAATGTGGAATATAAATTCCATAAATTTTGTCTGTTTTCTTCACTGCTGTATCACTGGTCCCTAAAACAATGCTTTGCACATAATAAACAATTAAAAATTGATGAAATAAATGCATAAATAGTATGCTCTCAATTGCATTAAAAGTGGTTTTATGAATAGATTTGCATCGAAAAAAAGGATGAAAATATTACAAAATTTTTCTGGAATTCATCTCTGATTAGTCTGCTTGCAGGTAATTTTAATTTTTTTCCCCTTTAATACTTTTTCCTGTAATTTCTAGGGTAGCCACAATGGGCACATATTTCTTTAATAATAAAATAAATAAAACAATCGTATTTAAAAGAGAGAACTAAGGCATAGGTCGGCCCAAATGACGCTCTCCTTTTGAAGCCGCAGCAGCTGTGGAGGGTTGAGTCTGGGCTGTGTGGCCTCAGTTCTTCCTGCTTCTTTCTGACTCCAACCCACTCTGTCCCCACTGCTGTCATTTGATCTGAAACGTATCTGCTGGCCCAGCAATGGGGAAAGCCACGGCTCCCGGTCCCTCCGGTTTCAGGAGATCGCAGCAACTGCTGCCATTGCTATTTAAACAGCCCCATCTTTTGGGAAGGGAGTTGTCACTCAGCTGCATGGTGTGCAGGGTCCAGCTTCCGTGGCTCACCAGCCTCATGTCTTGCAAGTTAACTCAAACTGCTCCTTTATGATGTATCTTTCCACCCGCTCATGTCTCCACCACCACACCTTAGTTCCAGGTCGCCCTGCATCGCCCTGGGTTTTGCAGTGACCTCCTGACCTTCTCTCACACTCGAGGTACCTACCCATGCACTCTGCACTTGTAGCCAGATTTTCATAAGACGGAAATCTGAGCACATACACCCCTGCTTTGGCCAGCTGCTTAGGACAGAGACCTTAGCATTTCATGGAAATTCCAGTAGACCCAGCCTGTACCGAGCGATCTTGCTTTTCCTACTGCTTCTCCAACTCAGGTCATTTCATCTCCAAGTCCCTGGATCCTGAATGTCACAATAGTTCCCACCGCAGATGACATGACGTAGGCAGTCATGCGCTGCAAAGCCATGTGTCTGTCAGCGACATACAGTACGTATGATGGTGGTGCCATAGGAGTGTAGTACTGTATTTTTGGTGTACTTCTTTTTATGTTTAAAAGCACAAATACCACTGGGTGACAGTTGTCTACAGTATTCGGTATGATAGCATCACATACAGGTGTGTGGTCTGGGGGTAACCGGCTGTACTGTAGAGCCTGAGTGTGCAGTAGGCGCTCCCATCTAGGTCTGTGTAAGTGCAGTCTAGGATGTTCACACGATGGCAAAGGCATCTAACAGTGCATTTGTATTTTTTTTTGAGACGGAGTCTTGCTCTGTTGTCCAGGCTGGAGTGTACCGGCACGATCTCTGCCCACTGCAACCTCCATCTCCCGGGTTGAAGTGATTCTTCTATCTCAGCCTCCTTGAGTAGCTGGGATTACAGGCACCCACCACCATGCCCGGCTAATTTTTGTATTTTTAGCAGAGTCGGGGTTTCACCACGTTGGCCAGGCTGGTCTGGAACTCCTGACCTCCAGTGATCTGCCCGCCTCGGCCTCCCATAGTGCTGTGATTACAGGCGTGAGCACCGCGCCCGGCCCATGGTACGTTTCTAAGCATGTTAAGGAACGCATGGCTGTATAGACTTCTTGGTAGTTGTCAGGTAAGTAGAATGCTTCCCAAGACGTTTTTCTCTTTCTTTGTCTTTTTTTGAGACGAGGTCTCACTCTCTTGCCCAGGCTGGAGTGCAGTGGTGCGATCACAGCTCACGGCAGCTTCGGCCTCCTGTGTTCCAGTGATTCTCCTGTCTCAGCCTCCTGAGTAGCTGAGGCTACTTGGGATTACAGGTGACTGCCGCTACAAACAGCTAATTTTTGTTTGTATTTTTAGTAGAGTCGGGGTTTCACCATGTTGGCCAGGCTGGTCTGGAACTCCTGACCTCAAGTGATCTGCCCGCCTTGGCCTCCCAAAGTGCTGGGATTACAGGCGTGAGCCACCATGGCCAGCCTTATTTATGTTCCATAGACAGCTTATACACATAGCCTGAAGGTGATTTTATGCAATCATTTTAATAATTTTGTGCATGAAACGAAGTTTTGACCGTTTTGAGTGCAGCCCTTTGCAACCTTCCACCTGTGGAAGTTTGCTGGCACTCAAACAGTTTCAGATTTTGAAGTATTTCAGATTTCAGATGTTCCCATTAGATATGCTCAACCTGTAATGGCCACCATAATTTCAGTCTGTGTCCCTGGAAATCACCAACACCATAATGATAGAAATAATAGCCAGACGTGGTGGCTCACGCCTATGATCCCAGCACTTTGGGAGGTCCAGGCGGGTGGATCAACTGAGGTCAGGAGTTTAAGACCAGCCTGGCCAACAGGGCAAAACCCTGTCTGTATTAAAAATACAAAAGTTAGCCGGGCGTGGTGGTGCATGCCTGTAGTCCCAGCTACTCAGGAGGCTGAGGCGGGAGAATCGCTTGAACCCGGGAGGCGGACGTTGCAGCGAACCAAGATCATGCCACTGTATGCCAGCTTGGGCGACAAAGCAAGACTCCACCTCGGAAAAACAAAGAAAGAAATAATAGGTATAGCTGTTCTTATGAACGGCGGCATTGCTGTGGACCATCCACCTTTACGAACCCTCACCCTAGCCCGGAGTCGCCTCCTCTCACCTCTCCACTGGCTGTGCTTCAGCCACGCTGGCTTGCTTTCTCCCTCGCCAGCATTTTCTCTCCATTGTCTTCTCACTTCTCTGTGTGTTCCTCCCTCAGATCTGCGCTTGACAGATCAGTTTGGCTTCCTTCAATTTCAATGTCACCTCCTGGAGAGGCCTTTTCTGAGAACCTCAGCTCAGATAGCCTCGGTCACCCTCCAGCAATGTCTGCCATGCTGTACATGGCCTCACCCCTGTAATTAACCCCATTCTTTCACGCGGACAAGTTGTGTCTTCTCAAGGTTGTTTATAAAGCTGTATACAAACCAGCTTCAAGGTCCCTTCTCTTTACCCTCCGAAGTCCCTACTATGCAGAAATTCCCAAGGAACCAGCCATTTCCTCAGTTTTATGATCTTCATTAATTATTTTATCATGGTAAAAAACCACATAACATAAAGTTTACCATCTTCATTATTTTAAGTGTACAATTTAGGAATGTTAAGTATTTTTACATTATTGTGAAACAGGTCTCCAGAACTCTTTCATCTGTATGAAATGCATGGTGGCCATTACAGGCGAATCAAAAACTCTATAACCATGAAAAAACAGCTCCCCGTTGCTCCCTACACCAGTCTCTGGTAACCACCGTTCTACTTTCTGTTTTTATGAATTTGTCTCCATAACTCATATAAGTGAGATAATAATATCTGTGGTCTTGTGACTGCCTTCCTTCGCTTAGCACAAGGTCCTCAAGGTTCAGTCATGTTACATCCCAGCATTTTCTTTTCTATGCTGAATAATGTTCCACTGTATGCATACACCACATTTCCACTGTCCATTTATCTGTTGACGGGCATTTGGTTTGCTCCAACCTCCTGGCTATTGTGAATCGTGCTGTTAGGAACATGGCTGCACACATATCTCTTTGAGACCGTGTTTCCTTTTGGGTAAATACCTGGAATTGGAATTGCTGGATCACACGGTGATTCTACTTTAAAATTTTTGAGGAACTGCCATACCGTCTTCCACAGTGGCTGTACCATTTTATATTCCCACCAACAGTGCCATCTCTACCACTGTCCCGTGATGGGGCACCTGAGGGACAGGCAGAGCTTGGCTCTTGGACCCCCCAGAGGGCTGGCTCTGCACTGGGGCTGAGAATATTCCTGCTGTTAGATTTGCAGGGTGAATGGGGTGGAACCTTCTGCTCCTCCCTCCACGGCCCCTCGTCTGATGTGCAGGAAGTTAAGGCGTTCTAGGGGACTGGGGCCTGTTTTCTGAAGCAGGGTTCTTCCCTGAAACTGGGGCTTAGATGGGCCTAGCAGAAAATTCAGAAGCCTGTTAAAGTGTGGCCAAGCCTGGGCACAGTGGCTCATGCCTGTAATCCCAGAACTTTGGGAGGCCAAGGCAGGCAGATTGCCTGAGGTCAGGAGTTCGAGACCAGCCTGGCCAACAGGGTGAAACCCCCGTCTCTACTTCAGAAATACATATTGCCTTTTACACTTCACCCTCCCTTTTTTTTTTTTTTTTTTTTTTTTTTTTTTTGATAGTAGCCATCCCAATAGGTATGAGCGGGTATCTCATTGTGGTTTTGAATTGCTATTCTTTAATGATTAATAATGAACATTTTTTTATGTGCTTATTTGCCATTTGTGAATCTTCTTTGGAGAAGTGTCTGTTCAAGCTCTTTGCCCATTTTCAAATTGTGTTATTTGATTTTTTGTTAACTTGTTGGACTTCTGAATTTACTTTCAATATTAAGCGTATATCAGATGTGTCATTTACAAATATTTTCTCTTATTCCATGGTTTGCCTTTGCATTCTGTCAATTGCTGTGTTCTTTGAGGTACAAACATTTTACATCTGATATAGTCCCATTTGCCTGTTTTCACTTTTTTTGCCTGTGCTCGGTGTCAGATCCTAAAACATGTCATTGCCTAACTCCATTCATTTTAAAAATTATATTGCCAGGCACAGTGGCTCACGCCTATCATCCCAGCACTTTGGGAGGCCAAAGCATGTGGATCACCTGAGGTCAAGAGTTCAAGACTAGCTTGGCCAATATGGCGAAAGCCCGTCTCTACTAAAAATACAAAAATTATCTGGTCTTGGTAGTGGGTGCCTGTAATCCCAGCTACTCGGGAGGCTGAGGCAGGAGAATCGCTTGAACCCAGGAGGCAGAGGTTGCCGTGAGCCGAGATCGCACCACTGCACTCCAGCCTGGGCGACAGAGAGAGACTCTGTCTAAAAAAAAAAAAAATTATCTCTATTCTGTTTGTCAGTTCCCACACCCCATTCCGTCCATTCCAGGAGAAAACAGACCTGTGTGCAGCTCCCCTGGACTTCCTAGAATTTAACACAGTGCCCAGGGCACAGGCATGAGACATACTTGTTGGGTGAGTGGATGCGCTTCGCTGATGTCTGACAGAATACTGTTTATAGCTTACACCTGAGTGTCCCTAGGCAAGGTCTCTGAATTCTTCTGGTCGGCACTAGAAGGGAGGGAGGAAGCTTCCAGGAGACCTGCCTGCCAGCGTCCTGTGAGGGGCACCTAAGGGACAAGGAAGGCTCAGCTCTTGGTCCTCCAGAGGGCTGGCTCCGCTCTGGGGCTGGGATCATCCAGCTCTTTGATGTGCAGGGTAAATCGGGTAGGGCCTTCTGCCCCGTCCTCCACGCCCCTCTTCTGGTGTGCAGGAAGCTGAGGCCTACTAGGCGACTGGGGAAACTGAGGCTGAGGGAGGTAGGACGGAGTTAGGAGGTTTTTGATTCTCACTTGAATCCTTCCCACTGCAGCTGGAAACGGGGTTTGGGGGTCACCTGCCCCAGAAGGGGATGGGAGTGTAGGCTGGGTCTGCATCTGCACCTCCTCCTGAATGTGAAAACCTTAACGGGGCCAACACCTCCCCCATTGCTGGTCATGGAAGCAATGCTACTTTCTCCCCTTTCTAGCTCTGCACTCCCTATACCCCACCGGGAGAGACATCCTGTGTCTTGGTGTCAGGCAGGGGTCTCAGGCTACCCCTCCTCTGCTGGGCTGGAAGATGGAGAGGTCAAAGGAACAAGCCTCCTTCCTGGCCCCGCAGCCAGAGGGATTAAGGACAAGACGCTCCTGGCGTCCCTGAGTCTGGCCTGGCTGCCCAGGAGCCTCCCAGGGGAGCCAGAGTGGGCCAGAGGGCTGGAGGCTCCCAAATCAATCAGAGGTCTGAAGGTCACTGGAGCTGTGACCTTCGAATTAGGATACTTGTAACCCAGGAGGCTTGCACACCCCCACGGGGGATGGGGTGCACTGTTTAAGAGAATCAGCTCCCAGAGAGGTGCCCTAGGGCCCCCCTTTCTCCATGACCCTGCTAACACTTTACAGATGAATAGCATACCTCTCTCTCACCCCCTAATCTGACTGCAGTAAATTGCCCTGGGGTGAAAGAAAAGCCTCTGGATCCCAGACCTAGAAAGGCTTTGAAATACTGCTGTCCCCAACAGCTCCCCAGATAGAGGCCCTGGCCTGCCTTTGAGGTGCATATTTTGCAAGGCTGAAAGCAGGAGGGAGTGAAAAAATGCCTGCATTTGCTTCTGAGGTGCTAAAAGGAAAAAATGGCTCTGTGACATTTGTTAAAGCATGACGGGCAGATTTTATTTGCGATCACTGCAGTGGGTGCAGGGACTCGAGGCTGGTGGGAGAGGCTGGGTTAATTCCTGAAAGCAGCGTGGCGAGTGGGAATTCACAGCCAAGGAGCAGGGGCAGGAGCAGCGGCTAGAAAATTACTAAGAGGACGCTTCAGAGATAAGGGGGATTCTGGCTAAACTGACCTTACAGGATTCCTGCTGATGGCAGACCCAGGCGACAGGAGGAATCCAATCAGGTACCAAAGGGGACCAGATGGCGAAGGCGGAAGGTTCTGGCTAAACTCACTTAGCAGTGTCTTCCCCAAAACTGGGTCTTGGATGGGCCTAGCAGGAGATTCACAAGCCTGCCTAAAGTGTGGCCAAGCCTGGACACGATGGCTCACGCCTGTAATCCCAGCACTTTGGGAGGCTGAGGTGGGCGGATCGCCTGAGGTCCGGAGTTTGAGACCAGCCTGACCAACATGGCGAAACCTCAGCTTTACTAAAAATACAATTGTTAAGTCTCAGATATACAGCTCCAGCTCAAACTCACCCATGAATTCCATCCATCCACTGTTTATAGGAAATTTCCACTTAGATGTCTTATAGGACTTTCTATCTCAACATGGCTCCCATTGAACGCGTCATCTCACCTGACCTCTCATCGCTGACACAGCTACGCACCCTCAGTCGGCCCATCTCAGTAAAGGGTGACTCCATCCTCCCAGCTGCTCAGAACGATGCATATCCAATCCATCAGCAAATCCTTACTCACCCTCAATATGATGGTGGCTTGGACAATAATACTGATTAGATTCAGGAAGAATGTTCTGGGTAAATGCTCAGAGGTAGAACCAAGCTTATGTTCTCAAGAAACTTCAAGGAGGCTGTGGTGGGCTAAATGCTGCCCTCCCCTAAAAAGTTACATCCTTTTCCTAATCCTAATATTCAGAGCCTGTGAGTATTGCCTTGTTTGAAAAAAAGGTACGGAGGTGTTTTGGGAGGTATGATTAAGTTAAGGGTTTTGTTTGTTTGTTTGTTTTTTAAAAGACAAGGTCTCACTATGTCGCCCGGGCTGGGTGCAGTGGCACCATCATAGTTCATTGCAGCCTTGACCTCCCAGGCTCAAGCACTCCGCCTGCCTCAGCCTCCCAAGTAGCTGGGACCACAGGCGCACACCACCATGCCTGGCTGATTTTTTACTTTTTGTAGAGACGGGTCTCACTGTGTTGCCCAGGCTGGTCTCAAACTCTTGAGCTCAAGCGATCCTCATGTCTCGGCTTCCCAAAGTGCTGGGATTACAAGTGTGAGCAACTGCGCGTAGCCCTTTACTGTTTTTAAATTGTGGTAAAATCGACAGTGCATAAAATTTTCCATCTTAACCATTTATTTATGGGCACAGTTCAATGGTATCAAACACATTAATAATGTTATGCAACCATCACTGCCATCTATCTCCAGAACTCCTTTCATCTGTCCGTCAGCTGGAACTCTGTCCCCACAGAACACTGATTCCACATCTCCTCTTGTTCCCAGCCCCTGGCCACCACCATTCTACTTTCTGTTTCTATGAGTTTCACTACTTCAGGTACCTGATGCAATTGGAATCCTGCAGTATTTGTCTTTTTTAACTGGCTCGTTTCACCTAGAATGATGTCCATAGAGTTCACCCATGTTATAGCACGTCAGAATTATCTTCCTCTTTAAGGATGAATAATATTCATGAAATGAATAAAATTTATGAAATACACGCCTTTCTCCTTTTGTGAGTTTCCTATTCATGTCCTTTTTTCATATTTCTGATGCTTTCTTATTATTGATTCATGTTAGCTTCTCTATATAATTATCATTGTATAATTCAAATATTTGTGCCAGACATAAATATCAGACCCTGTTCTTACTTCAGGGTCATGCTCAGTCATTGCACTTTCAGCAAAGAGGGATTTGCCCTCCATATGTATCTTGACGGCATTCTAATTGCATGAAGGTCTTACGGTGGGAAGAATATAAAGAGATCAATGGTCGCATTTTCCCTCCAAGCATATGGAGAAGGTCTGCCCAGTGGAAAGGGCTTGGGATTTGGAATCCTACATGCTTGAGATCCAAGCCCAGGTCTGGCATGTACGGGCTGTGGAACTCCAAAGAACCATGTAACTTATCTTAGCCTCAGTTTCCCCTGCCATATGCTAAGAGCTTCAACTTGAATTCCTGCAGTAAACTTGAAGGTGACCCCACAAAGTAGAAAACACTGCAGCACATCTAGTTTAACCAAGGCTCTGGATGGGAAAAACTCTACCCTAAGTTATTACCTTGAGTGTCTGCTTGCTTCAGCCTAAGGTTTGAATTTATACAACTGCCTGGTATAAGAACCCCAAAACTAGGTAGTGTTTGTTTCCTGACCCGACTTGGGTCACGTGCCCACTCCCATGGCCAAGGCACCCAGCACACTACAATAGGTGACCGTTGTGGCATATGGGTAGAGGAGAAGCAGTCGAAATCAGGGCCAGGGTGAGTTTTCCCGAAGCAGCAGGAAAGAGTACTACACAGACCAAACCATCCATA
This sequence comes from Plecturocebus donacophilus, assembly GCA_004027715.1. Taxonomy (NCBI): domain Eukaryota; kingdom Metazoa; phylum Chordata; class Mammalia; order Primates; family Pitheciidae; genus Plecturocebus; species Plecturocebus donacophilus. The sequence continues at coordinate 1,704 of PVKP010052201.1, read as the reverse complement.
TCCACCTTGGGCACCACGCCTTGTGTTGTGGGGTCTTAGGAACTCCTTCCTGGAAGAAACAGCCTGTGTGATGGGGCCTTGAAACTAAACAGGAGCTTGCTGAAGAGAGGAATGAGAGGAACGAGCATTTGGCAGACATGCAGACGTCTACGGATGAGTAGTTTATTCTGGCTAGAGCGCGGAGGCCACGGTGGGGGGAGGCCAGGTGAAGCACGGCTGCAGAGGAGGCCACAGAGAACGCCATGAGCCTGATCACAGCCTCGAAGGCGCAGGTGTACCTTGGATAGGTACAGTGGAGATGAGGTTTTGCTCACCCAATGTTCAGTCTTTTATGAACAAAACCCCCGTTTTCTTGTGGAGAGCACTGTCTCCTTCCCTCTCAGTCCATGGAGCCTATGAGACCTCTCTCTCCAGCTCCCGTGACCTTTACCTGGTCAACAGAAATCACTGTCACTGGCTCAGGGATGGACATGTCACCCAATCTGAGCTGATGAGGGGCATCCTTAGGAGTTTTACAGAAGGGTTACGGACAGTTCCTGCTAGGGAAATAAGACCGATCAAGTTCTAATACATTTTTTCTTTGAGACAGAGTCTCGCTCCGTCACCCAGTCTGGAGTGCAGTGGGTCGATCTTGGCTCCCTGCAACCTCTGCCTCTTGGGCTCTAATTAGTCTCACGCCTCAGTTTCCTGAGTAGCTGGGATTACAGGAATGCACCACCATGCCTGGCTAATTTTTTTTTTTTTTTTGTATTTTTGATAGAGACGAGGTTTTGCCCTGTTGGTCAGGCTGGTCTCAAACTCCTGGCCTCAAGTGATCCGCCTGCTTTAGCTTTTCCAAGTGCTGGGGTTACAGGCGTGAGCCACCACACCCAGCCTCCGATAAAAATGTCTGGAGAGTTGGGTCCAGGTATGCATGCAGCCAACTACCCATGGGCTTTCCCACTAGACGATTCGGCAGACAACGTCTGTTTGTTTGCTTTTGCTTTAGCGATCCGCGTTTCTGTCTCTTGTCATGGAACAGACGTCTCTAAACAGGAGGCTGATTGAGTCAGATTTCTGTTTTGGACGGAGAGCCTTGGGATTGGAGAACGGCACAGAAACAGCAGGTAAGGGTGGACACAGCCGCGAAGGGAAGGGTCACGGGCAGGCTGAACCAGAGCCGTGTGCCCTGGGGGCTGCAGCGGTGTGAGAGAGAGGAAATGGAGGCAGAAACGTGGAAAACCACAGAGACGCGGAGACACGTTTGCGGGCAGACCCGGCTCTCCACAAGACATGGTGACTGTTTGGATGCGGAGAACAGAGAAGAGGGCTGAGTCAGGGATGACCGGACAGGGCCCAGGACAGGGGCTTTATCTGTCATGCCTGTTTCAGGCGTAAGTGACAGGAAAATTAACTCAAACTGGCTTAAACAAAATAAATAGGAATGTAATAGGCTCCACATCTGTCAAGTTCAAGGAGCTTCAGGTACAGTTGGATCCAGAACTTCTAATGTTATCAAGATGTAATCTTTATGCCTGCCTCTCCTTCCTTCCTTCCCTCCCTCCCTCCCTCCTTCCTTCCTTCTTCCCTCCCTCCCTCCTTCCCTCCCTCCTTCCTTCCTTCCTTCCTTCCCTCCCTCCCTCCCTTTCTTCCTTCCCTCCCTCCCTCCCTCCCTCCTTCCTTCCTTTCTTCCTTCCCTCCCTCCCTTTCTTCCTTCCCTCCCTC